>PITA01023257.1:0-28561 GCA_004023965.1 Spilogale gracilis
GTAATCTAGGGAGGGAAACGAAACAACAGAGACTTTGAACACAGAAACAAACTGAGGGACTTGGAGGGAGGGGGGTGGAGGGATGGGAGAGCCTGGTGGTGGGTACTGGGGACACCTAAAGCAGGGAGCACTGGGTGTGGGGAATGGGGAATGAATCTTGAAACACTGGAAAAAAAAATTTAGTAACAATAAAAAAATTAAAAAAAAATAAAAAAAATAAAAAAGAAATAAAAATAACAATTGTTAAAAAAAAAAAGAGTGATGTCTTGATAAAATATCATGTAAGGAAATAATTTCAAATGCTTGAGTGAAATTGATAATTATTTAAAATAAAAAGCTTGCCATTCTAGTGCCTTAATTGGCCATGATTGTTCTGTAGGGAATGTAGTCCACTTAACATGTACTTTTCTTTTCTGTCTGAGCCCTGTGTTTATCCTGATTTAATACTAAATTCTCAAAAATTGCATTGTTTTTGTGAAAATATTATTTCCCAAGGGTTTAAAAGCACTCAGTTTGGTTTCTCTTGAGTGTTCTCCCTGTTTTACAAATATAACTGAACCTATAAAGTTTTCTTCTTTTTATTGTTTTATAATATGTCTGCTTTATATAAATACTGGTTAAACATAAGCAAACATGTACTTAATATGACTAATACAGTAATATAGTAAACATATAAAGAAGAAAACTATGTCACCAACACTCTCTCATTCTTACACTTCACAGAAATAATTGTTTTTACCATCTTGGTGTGTTTGAATCCAATGTTTTTATGCGCATGAAGAGTATCTTTACAAATATTTATACTGTATATAGAAAAATATATGAGCATATATATAATACTTAGTAATAATATATTGTATATGGAGAAAATATATAAGCATATGTACATATGTTTATACTTGTGAATACATTGTGTATATTACTTTATATCTTTTGAACTTAGACAATTATCATTTTGTGTAATCAAATGTTTAATGTTCTAGTAGATGAATATATATATAATATATGTGTACAAAGATTTAAAATATATATAAATATTTAATTATTCTTTATTTGGGTGCGTTTCCAGTGATGTAACATTTTTTAGAACATGGTGATGAAAATCCTATTTTCTAAAAGTTTGTGCGCATACAGAATATTTTAGGGCTAAATTCCTGATTTATTTTAAGATTGCTGATATGTTGGAAATTGCAATCTACAAAAATTATACTAGTTTGAACTTTTACTAATAAAAAGCAAAGCAAAGGTAGTAGTAATAGTATTGATAGTAATAATAAGAGTAGCAGTAACAATAGTAATATTGAAGAATAGCAGGATCCTTTGGCAGTAGGTTATAGGAAAAATATAAAAATAAATAATTTTTATTTAAATGTGATAAAGTAGAGAAAGAATAATTTAGTGTGATAAAAGTAGAGAAAGAATAATTTAGATAATTTACTATAGGAAACTGAAATCAGTTTTAAATTACAAAGCCCAGAGTCATAATAACATCTGAAGAATATAAGCAATTTATAAAACAGACAGTGAGATGTAAGACACAAGGAAATAATTTAGGAGAAAAATAATTACTTGGTAGAGCCCTAAAGCTTATTACAGTAACAAAAACAGAAATACTTCAGTAATCATAATCAATGCTGTTGATGACCAACCAAGGGATTATACGAAAGCCTAAGAAAACTATACTAGTGAAAATAATCCTAAAGAAGATGTACTATTTGAATTATTACAGAAATGATTTATTTAGGATTTGAATCCACAAGAAAAATGATTGGCATCACCAATCATAAGAATAAAAAATGATAATGACCTAGAACAAGAAAATCTCCAGTCAGTAGGGTTAGAGATTGTCCACTGAGAATTCTAAAGCTCCATAGAATATAAGTGACATAGAGCAAGGGAAAGACATTATTAAATATACAAGGCTCGGGAATTATACAGTCCAGACATTCTTCTAGAAAAATTTACTTGAAAGCATAATTTGGACAAATGAAAGGAGAATGGAAATAAGAAGCTATGGAGAAAGACTTTGAGGGCGAGAGGGTGCCATTATACTACTTGTAATATAAAATTATGTAAAAAAAAATAATACCATATATAATTTTAAAAAGCAGTATAGGAACAAAAGAAAACATGACTTAAGTCAACAAATAAAATCAAACATATTGATTATAACAAAATGTAACAATTATGAGCTTATAAATAAAAGGAAAAATACTTTCAGCATGAGTTAAAACTTTAACTTTATGCTATCCTTAAGGTATATATTCAAATTCATGCTTAGTTTATAATAATATAAGCAAATAAACACTTCATCAATTATTTTTTAATGATTCTATTTATTTATTTATTTATTTATTTATTTATTTATTTATTTGACAGACAGAAACACAGCTAGAGAGGGAACACAAGCAGAGGGACTGAGAGAGGGAGAAGCAGGCTTCCCACCGAGCAGGAAGCCTGATGCAGGGCTCGATCCCAGGTCTCCAGGATCATGACCTGAGCAGAAGGCGGTCGCTTAACCAACTGAGCCACCCAGGAGCCCCTCATCAATTATTTTAACTACAAGATATATTTGACCTTTGGAAGTACTCAGTAAATTAAGTACTGGGGTCTCTGTTTTTAATATATAAGGATACTGACACTTAGAAAATTTTATAGATTTGGGAAAATACAGTTTTTAAATAATTGCTGAAACTTTGACCTTCTGATTACTAAAATTTGTTGTTTTTCCTGGTATATTAAAACAGAATTTTCATTTTTTAAGTTTCTAAACTATGCCATTATATTTAGAAAGTAAATTACATTTTAAACTCATTTTATAATTATATGAATACTGATCATGGGCCATCAGGAAAATATGGACAAAATGGAAATAGAATGAATGAAACAGCCCCATGTGTTAAATTAATTCCACATCATATGACTGGGTTTAAAGATACCTCTGCTCTGCTGACTTTGCCAAGAGCTTGCTGTTCTTATCTGCTTTCTAATTTGTAAAATGAGTTAATATTATTAATTAAACATCACTGTAGGATAATTCAGAGAATGAAGTAATACTCTTTTTGCTTTTTTTCAAGGTTTTATTTAAATTATAACTAGCTAACGTATAGTCTAATATTGGTTTCAGGAATAGAATTTAGTGATTCATCACTGAAATAAAACATGCAGTGCTCATCCTAACAAGTACCCTCCTTAAAACCCATCACCCATTTAGCCCGTCCTGCATCTACCTCCCTTCTAGCAACCCTCAGTTTGTTCTCATAGTTAAGAGTCTTTCATGGTTTGCTTCTCTCTCTCTTTCCTCTTTCTACATTCATCTATTTTGTTTCTTAATTCCACATATGAGTGAAATCATATGGTATCTGTCTTTCTCTGACGAAATTTTTTGCTTAACATAATACACTCTAGCTCCATTCATGTCATTGCTAATGGCAAGATTTCGTTCTTTTTGATGACTAAGTAATATTCCATTATATGTATATATTAGATCTTCTTTATTCATTCATCAGTCAATGGAAATTTGGGCTCTTTGCATAATTTAGCTATTGTTGATAATGCCACTACAAACATTGGTGTGCATGTGTCCCTTTGAATCAATATTTTAATTTAGGCATTAGCATGTGTCTGATTTAAAAACTTCCTAATAAGAATGAAAACCAATAGATTATAAGCAATAATGTGACCAGTGTGGCTTAAGGTTGCCTGTGGGTCCCAAACAGGGGTCTGCATCACTTTGATTCAGTTTTTCATTGCCAATGCTCCACTGAATGCTTGCTCCACATTTGCTATTAATATACTGTTGTTGAATTAATTAATTGATTAGTTATTTGGTCAATTAATAAAATGGTGTAAACCTTCTAAGTAGAAGGGTCCTTAGGACTTTTGAAAGAGGATTTATTGAGGCAAACTAAAGCTACTCTTGAAAATTAATTATTATGTTAATACTATAAGAATTTTAGAAATATGTTTTAAAAATTGAAAACAATTAGATACAGTGTGGATCTGTAGTTGTTAACTACCCATCCTTTCTCAGAAAAGGGACAATTTGCCTAGCTGTTCCGTTTCCCTTCCCTCCCACAGGTAAAGGTTAATATTCTGTCCTACCAGGCAGCATGGTTTATATTAGACTATATCTGCATCTGAGTTTATTTATAAGTTTCAGAGTCCTGACATGCTCAAAGAATAACTACACTACCAGCTTAATCCATTATTATTCAATGGCTCTTGATTTCTACTTTCATATGTGACTTATATAAACCATAAGGAAATGGATGAATTTGCAAAATATGTTTTCCAGCCAATTATGGAGTAATTTGATTCACACACACACACACACACACACACACACACACTCTAACACACAATTTAACACCATCTGAATGTACTTCCCCTGATCCTTAAATTTTGTTACTCAAGAATTACTTCTAATATGTCTCTCTGTTTTCTCTGTGGCATAGTCACGTGTCACTCTCTTTCTACCTGCTGCCCATTCATCCCCAGCTACAGTTCTTGTGGTTAGGCATTATCCATCTACAGTACCCCACTTACATGTAAGTGCCCCTTCCTCTCAAACCCCGTAAACATATGCTTGGGTGTGTACATGAGTACACACACACACAAACACACACGTTTGGTCATTATCCAGTTTCTTTGTCCCCAGTTATCAGTACTAGATCTAAGTGTCAGTCTTTTTATAATGTTTGCATAGAAAGTATGGGAGACTAGTGGTTTTTATAAGTTATGGCAATTTTAGAATAGATGATTTTTAGTCAGGATCTAGTTCTTCCTTTATACTACCAGTAGCTGAAGGAAGGGAGCCCTTCATTTAGTTCATCTGCTTTCTACTCCTGATTCACTTGCTTTACGACTCTGAGCAAGTAATCCTTTTTTGGCCTACACTTTCATCATCTTTAAAAAAGGGAATTAAACAAATGATCTCAAAAGTCTGTTTCATATCTGTAATACAAGACTTAGAAAATTATTAGGTTGAAACATATGAAGATGACACTTCCTAGGTCAAATTGTTGAATGTTGGGGTTTCATATGATTATTCTTGGTAATTGGATATCTTGTAGGACTAAAGATATATTCATTCTTGTTTCAAGAGGTGGCATTGCTATTAGGTACCTTTGAGGATGTGTCATTCCTTTCTATGTTTAGTAGCCTGAGATTCTGAGCTCTATTAGAACACAGTATCCATTTTTCAGTATTTGTTGCCCTTGTGCCTAGAAGAGTGTCTGCAAATACTAGACACAGAGTAAATGTTTGCTGAATGAATAGTATTATGACTTAAAATCATTAAATTCTCCAGAATTATAATTATTAATAATGATGATACTCAGACATGTTGAAATACTAGAGTAGATAATACCAAAGGTGAAATTTCTGACAGCTCTGTTAATGGGAAGGTGACAAGTTAATCTTAGCTAAAATAATCAAAGGTGTGGCACAGCAGACAAAGAGGTAAAAGCTGTGTCAGGTTGGTACAGGGCTTAACATGGCTTTATGAAGATTGTTTTTAAATTATATTCATTTCGTAATTATAAATATATGTCTAACATATAAAAATGTTTAAAGAAAAATAATTTATAATTACAACCTCTAGAAAAATAATAAAATCGGGGCCATATGTAATGCCTTCTTATGCCATTATCATTTCCCCATGTCATTAAATATTCTTTGAAAACATTTTTTCATATATTTTATATTTTTTTAGGTTGTACATGATTTTACTTAAGGTGTTTGATGTGATTAACAGGTTAATTACACACCCATCTCTTTAGTTACCTTTGTGTGTGTGTGTGTGTGTGTGTGTGTAAATATGCTTGTGTTTGTGTTTGTATGTTTATGTGTGTATGATGAACACTTACTATCTACTCTTTTAGCAATTTCAAAACGGGGGTAATTAATAGTAATTATAAGCTGTAATAACTGTTATACATTAGACCTCCAGAACTTATTTACCTTACAACTGAAAGTTTATATCTTTCGACCAACCTTTCCCCATTTCTCCCCAGCTACCCAGGCCCCAGCCCCCACTGTCTATTCTCTGGTTCTATGTGTTTAACTTTTTAAAAATGCCATAGGTAGGTGAGATTATATAGTGTTTGTCCTTCTGTGTGTCACTTAACATACGTTTTACAAGTTGTCCACATTGTGAAAAGCAAGATTTTCCTTCTGTTCTGCAGCTGAATAATAATATATTGTATATGCATTTACAATGTGTGTTATATATAATACCTATAATATCTATCTACTGTCTGTCTGTCTATCTATCTATCTATCCATCTATCCACTTCATATATTTTTTAATTCATCTGTTGATGGACACTTAGGTTATTGCCACATCTTACCTATTGTGAATAATGCTGCGGTGAACATGGGAGTGCAGATACCTCTTCAAGATACTGATTTCATTTCTTTTGACTATAAATTCAGAAGTCGGATTGCTGGATCATATGATAGTTCTATTTTTAGTTTACTGAGGAAACTTCATACTACTTTTCATAATGACTATACCTATTTACATTCCTATGAACAATGCCCAAGGGTTTTCTTTTCTCCACATCTTGACCAAAAATTGTTATTCTTGACTTCTTGATAATAGCTATTCTGTTAGGTAAGAGGTGCTGCTATCTCATTGTGGTTTTAACTTGTATTTTCCTGATGGTTAGTGATGTTCAGCACCTTTTCATCTTCCCGTTGACTGTCTGTATGTGTTCTTTGGAAAAATTTCAGGCCCTATGTCCATTTTTAATTGGATTATTTTATTTTTTACTATTAAGTTCTAGAAGTTTTTAAAAATATACTTAGGGTATTAAATCTTAATTAGATATATGGTTCGCAACTTTCCCCCCATTTCATAGGTTGCCCTTTCATTTCATTGACCATTTCTTTTATTGTACAGAAACTTGGTAGACTGATGTAGTCCCACTTGTTGATTTTTGGTTTTGTTACCTTTGCATTTTGGTACCATATCCAGAAAATAATTGACAAGACCAGTAACAAGGAGCTTGTCCCTAAGATTTTTTCCCTGGGGGAGTTTTTATGGTTTCAGATCATTTAAGTCTTTAATCTATTTCAGGTTAACTTTTTGTGAGAGCTATAATTATAGGGTTCAATTTCATTCTTCTACATGTGGGTGTTCTGATTTCCCAACAACATTTATTGTTTTGGCCAATGGGGTTGTTTATGGTTCCATATACCTTTTAGAATGTTTTTTTCTATTTCTTTGAAAATTGTCAGTGAAACTTTGATAAAGATTGAAATATTACTGTTTATTTTTTAGATGATATGGTCATTTTCATAATAGTAAATCTTTGAATCCACGAACATGGAGTATCATCCCATTTATTCGTGTCTACTTCATTTTCTTTCATCAGTGTGTTGTCGTTTCCGGAGTGCAGATCTTTCACTGCCTTGGTGTTAAATTTATTCCTAAATATTTTATTATTTTTGTTGCTATTGTAAATGGGATTGTTTTCTTAAATTCTTTTTCAGATAGTTCCTTGTTGGTATATAGAAATGCAACTGATTTTTGTATATTGATTTTATATCCTGCAACTTTACTTAATTCACTCATTCTCATTTTTGTGGGTTTGTGTGTGATGTCTTTGGAGTTTTCTATATATAAGATCATGTCATTTAGAAAGAGAGACAATATAACTTTTTTTCTTATAATCTGAATGCCATTTATTTCTTTTTCTTGACCTGTTGCTCTGATTAGGACTTCTAGTACAATGTTGAATAGAAGTGGGGAGACTGGACACCCTTATCTTGTTTCTGATCTTAGAGTAAAAAAAAATAGCTTTTCACTGTTCAGTATGATGTTAGCTGTGGGCTTGTCATATGTGACCTTTATTTATTTAAAAACTGTACTTTTATATTAAAATTTGGTTTTTTTGTTATTTGAGAGAGAGAGAGAGAGCACACATGCTCAAGCAGGGATGGGGAGAGGGACAGAGGCACAAATAGACTCCCTGCTGAGCAGGGAGCCAGATGCAGGGCTGGATCCCATGACCCCGAGTTCATGACCTGAGCTGAAGACAGATGTTAAACCAACTGAACCACCTAGGCGTCCTGAAATACAATATAATGTTATCTTAGTTTCAGGTGTACATTATTCAATATTTATATACATTATGAAATGTTCACCACATTAAGTCCAGTTATCATCTTTCACAATACAGAATTATTATAATATTATTGACTGTATTCCCTGTACTTCTTTACATCTCCAAGACTTACTTATTTTGTAAGTGAAAGTTTGTACCTCCCTATTCTCTTTACCTATTTCGCCTGTTCTCCCAACCCCCTACCCTCTAGAAACTTTTTGTTCTTTATGAGTCTGCCTCTGTTTTGTTTGTTCCTTTGTTTTGTTTTTAGATTACATCTATAAATAAAATCATAATGGTATTTGCCCTTCTCATTCTGACTTATTTCAGCATTATACCTTTCAAGTCTCATCCATGTTATTGCAAATGGCAAAATTTCATTCTTTTTTATGGCTAAATAATATTCTATTATATATATATATATATATATATATATATATATATATATATATACACACACACCACATTTTTCCCCACCTATTCATTGATGTATACTTAGATTGCTTCCATATCTTGGCTATTGTATATAATGTTGCAGTAAACATAGGGGTGCATATATCTTTTCAAGTTAGTGCTTTTATTTTCTCTAGGTAAATATCTAGAATTAGAATTAGTGTATGCCAACAGACACATAAGAAGATGCTCAAATAATCATTATGGAATTAACAAATCAAAACCACAATGAGATGTCATCTCATACCTGCCAGAATGGCTGGTACCACATATAGCCTTTATCATGTGGAAGCACATTCATTCTATACCTAATTTGTTGAGAGTTTTTATATGAAAAGTTATTGAATTTCATCAAAGGCTTTTTTCTATATCTGAAATGATCATATAATTTTAAATCTTTATTCTGTTACTATTTTTATAAATAAATGAAAGTAATTAAGACTAGTACAATTAACCCACACATGTCATCATCCAGATTTAGCATCTATCAAGCTTTTATATCATTTGCTTCATCTGTCTTTCTTTTTTCTTTATTGTACTATTTTAAAACCAATTCAGGAATTGAGTCACTTTTCTGTATATGTTCTAGAGTGTTCCTTTATGTAATAGGGGCATTCTATATAGCCAACAAAAAATTTTAAGTGAAGTTTTAAGATCACCTAATACTCAGTACAAAATTGAATTGCCCTACCTATCTCAATAATGTCTTAAAAAGTTTTTTTGAGTCACAACCCAAATAGTAACTGCATATTACTTTTGGTTGTTTGGTCTCTTAAAATCTTTAATCTGTAATACCACTCTTCCTTTATTATCTTGCTATTGACTGTTCCAGAGACCAAAGTTAGTTCTTATGTGGAGTATTTTACATTTTGGGTTTATGTGTTTATATCTCTGGTATCATTTAACTTGTTTGTTTGTTTTAGTATACTGTATAAATGGAAGTTAATGTCAGAGGTTTCAGCTTCAGGTTTAATTATTTAAGACTGGTTTTCCTATTGAATAACTTTTCATACAGTATGTTCTCTGTTGATAATCATTAACTGAAATAATTATTTTATTAGAATTGCAAAATATGGATTTTATAATTCTATAATTTCTCCCACATTTATTAGCTAGAATTCTTTGGTTAAAACTTCCCACAAAGTTTGTAAGAGGTAAGGTGACTTAAATATTTGATGATTCTATTTTATTTGCCATTTTTCACTTTTAGGATTTAGTAGGCTGGATACCTACAATTCTTATTTCCATTATCCTATACTATTATAAATTAGTTTGAAAATGCTACTGATAATGATTATAATTAGACGGTAAACTTTAAGGTTTTTTTTTTTTTCCATAGCTCCATTTCTACTTAGGGCCTGTATTCTTCTAAGCATGTATAATCATGCTATAAAATCACTTGAACTTTTTTTTCTAGTTAAATTTCTAGATTAAATTTATTTCCATTTAAAAATTTCAGTGTTTTTTCCTTTCTGTATAATTTTATTTTTGAAAATGTAAATACACATATTTCTTATATTTAAACTATACAGCAAGTTATATTAGCGAAGGCTCATTTCTATTCCTGTCTCCTATATCTTGTTCTCATTCTCTTCATAGAATAACCATTATAATCAGTTTTGGTTTATCTTTCTAGTATATTCAAATATAATATATATTTGTTTACAAAGAAGTGAGCATTCCATTCATTGTATTCTAAGGCTCACTTTTTTTTCAGTTAACTATATATTCTGACAATCATTCTCTTTTCCAGTGTACAGCAATGGTTCTTAACTGGGAGAACCTGCCTCCCCCATCTTTGTTTGGTAATAATATTACCAAACAGAGATGGGGTAATAATATTTGGTAATGTCTGAGAAATTTGAGGATGTCACAGCTCGATTGAGAAATAATATTTGGTAATGTCTGAGAAATTTGAGGATGTCACAGCTCGATTGAGAGAATTGTTTTTGACATCTGGTGGGTACAGGCCACAGATGATGTTAAACATCCTACAGTGCACAAGAAAGCACTCCAACAAAGAATTATCTGGCTCAAAATGTCACTAGTGCCAAGATGGAGAAATCAAGGTTTATAGTAACCCGTTTTAAGTCCTTGTCTGTTAATTTACAATATCTTTGTCACCCTGAAGTCTCTTTATTAAGTAATGTTTTCTTTCATTAGGGAATCATGATTTCCTGCTTATTTATATTCTAGTACTTTTTTTTTATTCTAGTACTTTTAAAAATTGTAATCTTGACTGTGTGCCTATTTTATTACATTGAATCTAGAATATATTTTCTTCTTCTAAAAGGTGCTGAATGTTTTTCTGGAAGTTGTGAAAGTTGCTTCCTGACTTCATTGATAGGTTTTAGATTGTGTTAGAATTTATCAATATAATTTCTGTCCTTAGTTCTGTTAACACAACTCTAGATATAGGTTTTGATCCTTACTGCTGAGTTAGGACATTTTAAATTGCAGCTAAACTTTCTTGGTTTGATTTCTCCATCGACCTACCCCAAAGCAGCATCTTCCAATATTGTACATGCTCTGATATCTCTCTTCAACTTCCTACTTCCCAGTTAGGATGATCAAATTCATCCTGGTTTGTTCAGGACTATCCCAATTTTAAAACTGAAATCTTCATGTTCTGGGAACTTCCTCAGTACTCGGGAAACTGAGATGCTTAGCTATTGTGTTCTCAGGGACTGCTCTCTGTTAGAGCTCAGAGAGACTGTACCATATGCCTGCACTGTCCAGCTCTCAGTCAAGGACATACGGGAGGATTCCACTGCAGGTTTCTGGGACCCTTCCTTTGTGCAGCTCCCTCTCTGCTATTCTTCAATGAAAATTCTAGAAACCTCAACAACCCAAACTCAGTAAATTATAACTACAAATTTTTTAAAACCAGGAAAAGACTGTAAATGATAAATTCGGGAATCACCACAAGGCTCAAATGGGGGAAAAATGAAGAAAAAAGCAAAATGAATCTTTGTCTAGATACATGGTATAATTGCTGAAAATCAAAAGAAGTTTTGATTCGTTCTTGACGTTTTCATCTTTCTATTTATACTGTCTACCTGTTTTTTTCATGTTTTTCACTTCTCCCTTAGAACCCTTAGCATATTAGCCATGGTTATTTTAACTTCTGGATGTGAAATTTGTAAACTCCCATATCTCAGTCTTATTCTATTACTTGCTTTGTCTCTTTAGACTATTTTTATCTTGCCTTTTAGTATGCATTATATTTTTTTATTGAAAGCTAAACCTGATGTATTAGGTAGTAGGAATGACAGTAAATATTTAGTTCTATGTTTATGTTGGTAGGAAGATGGGTAGAGGTATATGGAGTTGGGTATTTTCCTTCCTGTAGGTTGGTTAGGCTTTGGTAAAGTAATTTTGCTTGAGAGCAGGCAGAAAACAGAATGCTCTGGAAATATCTAAAAGAAATGGTTACTTCTACCCTGCCAACACACTTCCTTCTAGAGTTATGAAAGGTTTTCTCCCATCTTTTCAATGACAACCAGAAGATGTTAGTGGAGGTAAACCTCAAAAAAATGTTCCTCCTCACAAAACAACAAAGAAACAAATAAACAAAACCAAACAAATTTGCCCCTAATGTGTTTATACTCAATCTGCAGCAGTTGGTCAGTTGCAGTGCATGTTTTCCTACCAGTTTCTGGGCTCTAGCAACTTCTGCTTCTGCTAAGCTTTGATTCTTTTATTTACTTGTCTCTCCAGTTTTCAGGGCATCAGTTTGCTCTATGATTTCAGCTGTCTCATGGATTTAAAAAAAGGTTATTTTCCCCCCCAAAATTTATTGATTTGCACTTTGTTTAGCTTGTACTTGGGAGGATGGGAGTGACAACTTCCAAGCTATTTACATGTCAGAGACTGGACATGACTTTCTTTACTTTTCAGACTTAATGTTAGGTTGTATTAGAATGGTCTTTTTCTTTTTTGGTGGGGGAGTGTGGAGAATCAAGTCACTTACTTGTCTCCATGAAAATGGAATTGGAGGAGGGAGAACAAGAGGGAAACCAGCTAAGTGTTTAGATTTTTATAAAGTCAGAATGAGAACAGCAGCTGGCCTCACAACAAGAATCTGGGTCCCCAAAGCAATATGGCAACTGAGATTGGACCAGATGCAGCTTTTGAAGGACCATATTCTACTAAGTCTTATTCCAAGCTAAGCAGACCTAAGCTTGCACTGGAAAATAACACTACCTGGAATATTTTAGGAGCGCAGGTATGAATTGACTCACAGCAAGTCAGTCACAAGGCAAGCAGCATGGGCTAGACTAACCTAGGAGCAGAGCTCAGGACTCAGAAGGCTTCTGTTTTCCTCCTGCTGCTCTCTGTGTGGGTTCTGTTTCCCTACAGAGCAGTTTTTGTATCTGGGGAGAAAAGCAGTATGGCTGGGAAGAGGCTCATTTCATGAACTTCTTTTCTGGTAAGGAATGCAGTGCAATGCTGGTTGCTTTCTGATGTATGAAATCAGTTGGTTTTATATGTTTTTATTTTTTATTTTTCTTTTTTCAGGCTTTTATTTAAATTCCAGTTAGTTAACATACAGGGGAACATTAATTTCAGATGTAAAATTTAGAACTTTACCACTTATATACAACATCCAATGCTCATCACAAGTGCCTTTCTTAAGATGGATGTTTTTTAATCATAAGTAATTGGATTCAAATCATGAAAGCATTCCAAAAATAATTTTTTCACCTCAAATATGAAAATAACATGCTATTTAATTCCTTTATAGCAAATTTGCCCATCCATGTAATACAGGTTTTATATATTTTTTAAAACTTTTATTTTTTTAATAGAGATGGTAGCCAGTCTTACATATAAATGATAGTTGCTTAGATACAGAACGCGAGGCAGATAGCTTATCCCTTTGACACTTTGAAGACAGTATTTCTAGTAAACAAGGATTATGAAGGCTAGACTCATCATTTTTATATAATTCATGAAACTGCTGAACTGAGAATTATCATTTAACTTGTTTTTCCAGGTTTTCCCACATTTTAGGTTCTCTTTTCTTCTGCACAATGAATATACAGATACTTGACATGCTTATCTGTAAATGAGTAATATTAGGTAATTATTTTAAAAGGCAATGGAACCTATAAATATCTCTATTGTTAGAATGTACCATGTTCAAAATACTCAGTATTTTCTTTTTGGAAATTTTTTTTTCTTTCAACTTTCCATTTTTGGAAATTTATGTTAACGAAGTTTCACCTTCCCAGTTTGGACTTTTCAAAAGTCAAAATTATTACAAAGGTATTCATCTAAACAGTAGTAGCTGTCATTTATGGAAGACTTACTTATTAAAGTTGAAGATACCATTTCAAACATTAGTGGAATTAATTTACAGAAACTCAGTTATATCTGTACTATGGGCTGATTTTTGTGTCCCTGAAATTCATATGTCATGTCCCAACCCCCAGTCTTGCAGAATGTGACTGTATTCACAGACATATTTTTTAAAAATGTGAGTCAGCTAAAATGAGATCTTCAGGGTGCACCCTAATCCAATGACTCACATCTTCATAGAATAAGAAATTTAGACACAGACATGTATAGAGGGGAAATGATGTGAAGATGGGGAGAAGATGACCACCTGCAAGTTAAGGAGACAGGCTTAGAAATGATCCTTCCCTTATGACTCTCACAAGGAACTAAGTTTGCCAAAATTTTAATCTCAGACTTCTAACCTCCTGAACTGTAAAACATTTTTGTTGTTTAAGCCACCCAGACTGTGGTATTTTGTTATGGCAGTCCTAGGAAGCTATACAAATAATACTAACTTGCTTAATGAAAATTTAAAAAGAGTAAAGAAGAGATAAATTTGTGTGTAATTCGAATACACTAAAATTATATTTTATATATCACTATATAGGGTTCTATACACAAAATTATGTATATTGTGATTTGTGGCAGTTTTTTATTTTAAAAAATTGCAATACAGTTTATCCCTGTATTCTGACTTAGGGCTATAGGTACCTATTAAAATACAGTTGTACTTTATTTCATTTTATTATTATAATAAACCCATAAGTCATATTGTATTATTCCTGTTTTATAAATGAGGAAACAAATCCAGAGCATTCAACTTACTGCCCATGCTAACAGAGTGGAAAACTGTAAAAGCTTATATTGCAACCAGAATTTTTCCTAATCCCAGGCTAAATCTCTTAACTGCTACACTTTACTGTATTATGGGTCCTTTCTTGTTTTTTTTTTTTACAGCCAAATTTTAGAAATTACCTCTTTTCATAACTACCCCACCACTGTTTTCTTTATAATCTAGAATCTAAAGTTCTTTCTCTTTATACTTTTTAGAGAAAATCAACATTTTTTTTCTAAGCAATTTAAAAGATTTCTATTTAGATTTTATCACATTTCATCTTCCTTTGGTATTTACCACTGCTAATCACATATTATTTCTTGAAATTCTTCATCTTTTAAATATTTACCTTTCTCTAGCATATTCTTTAATAGTACCTTTGCTTTTCCTTCACAGCTATTTCTTTTTAAAAGTCTCAAACATTAACTTTGAGAAACCTTAAAGCTGAGTCCTCAGTCTCTTCTGTTCTTCCTCTGAACTTATTCCCTAAGAAAGCTTTTCTCACTTCACTACTTATGTTCCCTCCTTTACCATCAAATATTAAACACGTTATAGAACCTTCTGCTTACCTCTATTCTCAATTTCCTGTTGACTGTGACACAAAGTATCGTGGAATTTTCTCCTCTGTGTCATTTTCAGATAATTTTTTATCCAACGTCTGTCACAAACACAGTATTTCTCTAGGTATTTTCGGTTTTAGTCTGATCATGCTTATATTTTGTTCACAGTCTTCATATAACTAGTCAGTTATAGAATATGGGCAAAGCATTTACTGTATATTAAGCTCTCTTCTGAGCCCTGGTAATGCAATGTTGATTAAGTGACAGATACTCTGTGGTTACCACTAGAGATTGGGTCTCTCTGGAGGAGGATAAAATAAAAAGGATACCCCCTACCCTGAGCTGATGAATTACTAAAAACAAAATAAAAAAAAAAAAAAACAGGCAAAGTCCTACCCTGGCAAAGGCTTATCAGATGGATTTGAACTTCTTCACTAGCCACCTCAGATGTGTGACGC
The DNA here is from genome assembly GCA_004023965.1 of Spilogale gracilis. NCBI lineage: Eukaryota > Metazoa > Chordata > Mammalia > Carnivora > Mephitidae > Spilogale > Spilogale gracilis. Next base: position 15,704 of record PITA01023257.1, read on the forward strand.
TTTGTGGAGCACTATCTTCATAGTCTATTCAGATGCCATTCTTGTAGACTCATAGACTTTATCTTTCTGGCTCACCATCCTAATCAGTTACCTAATCTTATTTATTCTTGTCTTTCCAATTTATTTTCCCTTTATTTCCTGCCATAATATTCTAGCCTTTGTTCTCCCTAGTTCACCTTGTCCAATTCTGAGAGACTATTCTAAGAAAGCACTTCTATAAATGTTTCCTGTTCTTTATCAAGCCAAGCTTCTCAATTTGTCTCTCTTGTCTGTCTGATCCTGTATTTACTTTGAAACTCATTTTTCCTGAGTCCTTAATTCTGAACTACTCTGAGAATGATCTTCCCTCCTTACTAGATTGTCTCCGTTTAACCCTGGTGAATCTTTTTATGTTTCTTTTCCATCTAGATGCTCTGCCTTGCTTTCCTGGAATGCTTCCACTTGCCTTGCCCTTCATTATTTCAGTTCAGGGCACATTTCCTTCAAAGGTAGAAACCTTTCTTTACAAATAAAGTCAACCTTCTTTTCCCTGAAAATTTCTTTTTCACTTATTTAAAATACAGTTCTTTTCAGTAATATTATCTATCTAGAATTACTTTAGGTGTATAGGTCTTATTTTCTAGATTTAAAGCACTAGGAAGTTGTAGATTGTATTTTATTATTCTTTGTTGTTGCCTCACTAGTTCAGAGCTCTGCAATTTGTAGGACCCATGCATGTACTAAATAAATACTTCTGTCCTGTTTATACATAATACATCATATTTTCCTCATCTAAAAATAAAGAAGAAATTATTAAAATCTCAAAACTTTAAGCCACCAACAAGCTTAGTGAAAATAATGGCTATTAGGTCTTAATGGCTGCCAAATTCTCTTAATCTTTGTCTTGAGGGATAGTCTGAAACTTCCATAAACAGTGGGGTGTTAATGTCTTTAATCCTCAAATAAAGGTAAAGTTGGCACTTTGAGAGAGAAGGTGAAAGGTGAGGGAGAATCAGGCCTGAGTACATTATGTGTGCCCTCTTTATTTCTGGTCTCATTCCTGCAGTATTGTTCTGGGACCCTCTTTCAGACCTTCCTTCATGCCCACCAAAACCATCTTCTTCCTTTTTCTATGTTCACAGGTGTAAGGGCATATCCCCCTACAGGAATGGGGGAAAGACCAATGAAATACTTATGGTGCTGCAAGTAGTACTCACTTTTGACTAGGGAGAATAGGAGTGTGGGATCTTGATTTTCATCTTTTCCTTAGCCCAGTTTTACTTAGGCCTCCCAAAACACATGTTGGTTGATCCTAGAAAATGAGGGAAGAAACATCACCACATAAACATTACACATTGCACTCTTCAATTTTCTGGAATTTTGTTCCATTTTACTATTCTCAATATGTAGTACATAGACTCTTCTCACTATAAAATAAGCAGTAAAATTCTAAGTCTATAGAATAAAGCACATCATATCTGTAAATTCACAGAGACTTGCAGAAATGATTTAGTACCAAACCTACTTAAAATTTTGTATTGGAGATTTACAAAGCTTAACAAGTAATGACAAGGTTCCTTTCAGCTAAAAACTGCCATATAGATAAAATGACAAGAATGGTGAAGGTGATGATGATAATTATTAATTAATCAAGTTGTTTTAAAATTTAACTTAATCATAGCTCTGTGTGCCATTTCAGAAGTAAAATTATCACACCTCTTTTTGTGTAGTCTTGAACCGGCCAGCTAAAAATGTGAAGATGAATGATCTGGAAATTAGTAACTTACTTTATTAGTTTCTTAGGGCTCCCATAACAAATTTTCATGGCTGGGTGAGTTTAAAATCCTGACTCAACTTTGGAGTTAGAGTAAAATGCAGTAGTGGTTTAAAGAAAAATGTGATGGGGCGCCTAGGTGGCTCAGTTGTTAAGCATCTGCCTTTGGCTCAGGTCATGATCCTGGAGTCCCGAGACAGAGACCCACATCCGGCTCCCTGCTCGGCGGGAAACCTGCTTCTCCCTTTTCTCCCTCTGTCACTCACCCTGCTTGTGTTCCCTCTCTAGCTGTGTTTCTCTCTGTCAAATAAATAAATTAAATATTAGAAAAAAAATAAAGAACAATGTGACAATGGAGAAATAGACAAATAACATAGAGCATATTTGTATTTCTTTCATTCAAATACAGATAAGAGAATAAGACATTCAGATTTTTATACTTTTTCACTTAATGTGCTTTATTCATGTGTTTGCTAATTGGTGGATAAAATAATACTGCTTTCTTCAAAACAAAAAATATACTTTGAAATATTTATTTAAAAAATAAACAATGTAGAATCTATGTTTATATATCATTCTTATGAACTCTGAAAATTTTCACTTATATAGCTTACTTTTTGAAAGCCTGCATAATAATAGAATGAAACAAAGGCATTAATATAAGTATTTGTAGTATATAATATAAATTTGTTTCATTTGTATCAGTTTAGTATTTTTACCAACCGTACACTTGAAGAAAGGGGACTTGTAATTTATATACTTGGAACTCTTTCTATGATATAACACAATATGGAGAATAAAACACATGCTCAAGAAAAGCAATATTTTGTCTTTATTTTTAATTACCATTACAATGTCATTTAACTTATTTGTTTGCAAAGAAAACTAAACATCTTACTTAAATATTTACTGATACTTAAAACAAAGCATGCGCAATGGGTTGACAACCCAGTATGGTCTCAGTTCCATATTATTGTTTCTTCTCTTCAGCAGATGAGAGTAGAACTAAAAACAAATATTATGTTCATTTTCATTATTTAACAATTTAACACACTGTTTCTAGGTTGGCTTTATTTTGGCTTTTGGACTTTGAAATAAATATAATGTCTTTGTCAAACCCTTTCCAAGAGGGCAGTCTATCAATATTTAATTTGACCAGCCAGAAAAAGCATTAATATAACATAAAACAATTTATGAGATTGGCTTAGTCTTGGATTTCTTTATGAAGTGTAGTTAAAATTTATCAACAGGAGCATTATGTGTACATGTTTGTTATCTTAATAATTCTAATTAACTTTTGGTAATTGCTGAGAATCTGCAACTAATGAAGTATTTCTATTTTTATTGTTACAGTTCTCAACAACCGGCAGAGAAATTAATAAAATAAGCCTATGAAAAATGAAACAATGCAGGCCAAGGAAGTTTTCCTTCTCATTAGAGAATATAAAAATCAATGACAAATATTTTATATATAAATATTTGAAAAGAACCCAGAGTGCCAGCAAAGCTATATGAAAATATGAGAAATCTTTAAAATATTACATATACACATATATATACAAATATGTGTTTATGTTTGTGATTTTTTTAGTACTTTTATTTATTATTGAGGTGTGTGACTCCCTTAATTAATAGGTTTCTCTTTTTGGTGCATAATTTATCTTTCTCTAGTCATATAAAATATGTTCATTTTCTCTAGTCATATAAAATATGTTCATTAGAGTTTCCTCATCTAAAAATAAAGGAGATAGTCTTGAAATCTCAAATATTTAAGCCACCAACAAGCTTAGTGAAAATAATGACTGTTAGTTCTTGCCATAATCTTGTGATAATGGGCATGGAGTGTAAAGATGCATGCACTGAACTGAACTACATAAATGATTCGTAATAGTTTCAACTTCAGTCCATTTCAAAAATCAATATGGTATTGCTCATTTACTGATTGTTCATGTTACATAGCCATTATTACAATTAGTTTCTAGTAATTTGGGGTTTTGAAAATAGATACTTTCAGGGGCGCCTGGGTGGCTCAGTTGGTTAAGTGACTGCCTTCGGCTCAGGTCATGATCCTGCAGACCCAGGATCGAGTCCCACATCGGGCTCCCTGCTCGGCAGGAAGCCTGCCTCTCCCTCTCTCATTCCCCCTGCTTGTGTTCCCTCTCTCGCTGTGTTTCTCTCTGTCAAATAAAGAAATAAAATCTTAAAAAAAAATTAGATATTTTCTGGAGATGACATCTGTGGCCCCTTTGCCACATAATGATATGTAACACAGTAAAGAAAAAGAAAAACAGCAAGAGATTATGTGAGTCAACTAAAAAAAATTGATTATCATATGATTTGCCCTAGAAACATGAGTTATAGCAAATTATTAATTTAAAATAAAAACCTTACTAAATATTTTACATGTTATATGGTTTTGTAGATATTGGATAATTTATCAGTTTGTTAAACAAATATATATGTTGAAGAACTACTGACCCACCTTATTCTTAAATGTAGGGAAATGGGTTAAGTTGACCTACTTTATAATTAGATATTGGTTCAAATTTCAAGTCTGTCCTTATTTAGTCAGCTTGATTAACATTTCTGGGACTTGATTTCCATATCTGAAGATTGGTTTTAATGAATTTCACCTCATAAGGTTGTTGTCGTGATTAAATGGGATACACTATGGAAAGAATCTGGTATAGGAAGTGCCTAATAAATCATGGTAGTGATAGTTGGCTCTGGTTACTTTTCTCTTTATAGGAATTGGTTGGCTAGTCATTATTTATCTTCTATTTTCAAGGTTCATGACTACTAAGATATGCTTCTTAATGCACAGAGGAGAGAAAATTCTGGGTCTATGAAAGATAGGGAGATGAAGTGGAAACTGCTGTATAAATCTGAGATATTCAAAGGAAATGATTAAATGAAAAATATCTTGGTCTCTAGGTAGAGAAAATATTAAACTCTATCCTGAAAATACGAATTTATATAGTCATTGGACTGCACAATATATAGTTTTCAATTATTGAGTGTTTATTGTATTCATTTGTTCCATGAATCAGTCATGATAAGGTAATACAAAAAATGGTCTCATGCTGCTGATACCCTTTGGTCATTTGACATAATTAATACAATATGAAATATGGAGACATAAACCTGCAAATCTTCTAGTGTTCCAAACGAGGAACAACCAGTATAAGTTAGATTTTTCTGACAAGATAAACAACAGAATTTCCATACTAATACAACATCTAAGAGATTATAGAATTTGTATGTTTATATAATTAAGATGCGAAGAAAGTCTATAAATCATGAGAGAAGAATGTAAAAAAAAGAACAGACTTTATTTGAAAAAGTATTTAGGATCTAGATATGAAAATAAAGAAACAGGGGCGCCTGGGTGGCTCAGTTGGTTGAGCGACTGCCTTCGGCTCAGGTCATGATCCCGGAGACCGGGGATCGAGCCCCACATCAGGCTCCCTGTTCGTCGGGAAGCCTGCTTCTCCCTCTCTCGCTCCCCCTGCTTGTGTTCCCTCTCTGGCTGTGTTTCTTTCTGTCAAATAAATAAAATATTTAAAAAAAAAAAAAAAAAAAGAAAATAAAGAAACAGATGGATAGGAAAATAATCCTGAATTCTAGAAATGATATTTATGGACATTAAATTAAGGAGAAATGCTGAAATTAATGAGATATACAATGCAAAGTTTTAGCATAAGTCTGATAGAATTTCAGAGGGAAAGAATACAGAGAATGGGAAAGAGAATATAATAAAGGAATTGTGAGAATTTCTACATACTCAAAGATACAATTCAAAAACAGAAGAGTCTAGTGCAAGAAGGAATTGGTAAATAAATTTTTTTTAAGATTTATTTATTTATTTATATATTTATTTATTTATTTATTTGCAGAGAGAGAAATCACAAGTAGGCCAAGAGGCAGGCAGAGAGAGAGGAGGAAGCAGGCTCCCTCCTGAGCAGAGAGCCCGATGCGGGCCTCTATCCCAGGACTCTGAGATCATGACCCTGAGCCGAAGGCAGAGTCTTTAACCCACTGAGCCACCCAGGCACCCAAGAAATTGTTTTTCTAAACAACTTTGATTTAATGGTAAGATATTATGTATCGGATTAGAATCATATTATGGAATAGAAATAATGACTCCTTTGGAGAGTGTAAATGGTTCACAAAATATTGGACAACAGATGTATAAGAATATAGTAACAGACATGCAAATGTTATAATATTATTCAGTAGGAATCTTGATTAACTTTAGACAAGGTTAAATAGTCATGTTAAAGATGAAGATGGAAGACGACAAGGACACAAAGGCAATGCAAATCTTACAAACTAATGGGAGAGAGTAAGCAATATTTGATTAATAAAACAGAAGCTGGGAAACAGAAATATGAACAAAAGAAAGTATGACAAATAGAAAAAACAGAAAAATGAAGTAAATTCATAATTAAGGAACCACAATAAATCCGATGGTATTAAATCCATTAGAGTTTTAAATTCATAAAACTTGAATAAAAATAAAATTCAAGCTTATGTTTGGAAAAAAATCAGCTAAAGCATATGTAAGAGTAAAATCAGTATTATAAGATAATGGTCAGTAGTTCCGTGCACTTAATAACATAGCTTCCAAATACATAAAAAGTTGACATATGCAAAGCAAAGCAAAAAGTTGAGTAAATAGGCCAAAAAGGTAATTTCAACTATTATAAAATTTAATTATTGTAAAGATGTCATTCTCTAACTGTAATTAAATAAAATTAATAAAAGAAAAATTAAAGGACTTTTCATGTTTCAATAATTAATCAATTGATTAATTAAATTTGAACATGCAGCATCTTATAAAGCTAGAAGTAAGGAAATGTGTAAAAATTATGATGGGTGTTTGTCAAGAGGATACCTGGGCCAACTGAAAGAGCTCCCAATAGCCAAAGCTGGCAATTTGAGCAAGTTTGAGCAAACAAAATAAGCACTGTTAAATTATAATGCAAATACAACAAATATCCATGCATCCAAACAGATGATATACATAAATGATTGAATAAATGAATTAATGAAAGATAATAGACAAATCTCTCATGTAGAAAACTATATAGATAGTTGTCCTTTCTGAAGGTGGAACATGACTTCCCATTCCTTAACAATGGGATATATAGTTACTTCCATCCACAGTACAGAAGGAAAAGGGAGAAAAAAGAAACTTGACAGTAGAGAGACTTAATAAACATCATCTCAGTCTGTGGAACAATATCATCATCAGTGATAAGTCATGTTTATGTTACATATTTTTGGTATAAGATGATAATGTCACCAAGTGTATCATTGGGCCTTGCTTATCATTAATTCTGACATTTTCTGTCTTTTAAGTAGAGTGTTTTGTACATTAATACTTAGTGCAACGTTAGATATTGTTAGATTTAGTCTGTAATTTTAACATTTATATTTATCCCCTCAGTTTTATTTCTTTATTTTTCTGTTCCTCCTTTTCTGCCTTCATCCTAGAATATTTATTTTAAAAATGTTATTTTAGTCCATACATTGGCTTTTTAGCTATACTAATATGCATATATTTTAATGTTGCTTTGAGTCCTTTGAAAGACTGGAAGATCTAACAAATTAGCTTACTGAAATTTCATGGATGCTCGCAGAAGACATGAAACTCCTGGGTCAGAGATAAATAATGCTTTATTACTCATAGTAGTAGCAGCCAGTGTATCAATAATCTTGTTCATGGCTTCTGAGGCTCATTTTTCACAAGGCAACATTATGAGAACCAGGTGACATCTGCATACATAGTGATTTGCACAGCAGATGATGAGCTCTCAGTCCAGGAACCTGATTAATTTATAATAGTCTATAAACCTGCCTGTGCTTTGCTTTGGAGGCTACATTATTTTAATCGGACTACAGTTATTATACCTGCCTAGTGCTCTAGAAGAAAATACTGTATATTCCAAGCCTACTTGTCCTACAAATATCCTTGAAAAGATAGTCTAGAACAAAGGTAGATGGCATCTCAGCTTGCAATATGTGCAAAAATGTGAGAGACCCAGAAAGCATTGCTTTCCAATGATGTATGCTCTTCATGTCTATTCATGAGGACACGTTACCTTGAATACACTACACCATTGGCTACTCTGATTAATCTGACAGAGACTGGGATGGAATTTGGTCATTTTGTCTCAAAAAGCATTTAATTACATTTAATATGAAGCAGCAGGATGCATTCTATTGCAATGTTAACCTTGACCGTGTGCACAAACAGCTGGATAAATTTCTTACACCATCTGAGTTTACACTAGAAAGCCAGATGGCTTCCTTCTTAAGTTTCTGTGTTGGCTTTCCCACTTAGCTGGGGGCATTAATCTAGTGGGATGTATTACTGATTGCAGAGTTTCTACTTGGCTTCTAAGGTATGGATCTAGGGCCATTCTAGCACCCATTACAACCATGACCTGTAAGTCAAGACAGATTTGAAGGAATTTTAAGACCAAGTTATTATCCTTGATCACTTAAGCTAAAGTCAGGGAGAAATTGTTTATCACTTTTTTCTAGTTGAATTACTACCATTGTAGAGATAACTGCCCTCAGAATATACATTATACATGACCAATAATTCATCCCCCTGGGAAGCTTATCTTGGAAATAGTTCTCGGTCATTTGAGGGCTACATTATATACAGGGTTTTTTGTTTTGTTTTGTTTTTCTAAAGAGAGAGCGCAAGTGAGAGGAATGGAGGAGTGGGAGGCTGACAGAGAAAATCTTAAGCAGGCTGTATGCTCAGCAAGGAGTCCAGTGTGGGGCTCATTCTCACAAACCCTGAGATCATGACCCAAGCCGAAATCAAGAGTCAACTGAGTGAATCCCTACAGGGGTATTTTTAAAAATACTTGAAAATATTTTATGAGCACCCCTAAGATGCACAGTGACTATGTTTTCAGGAGGGATGCAGTTTAGTGCTTGGTTTCCACAGAAACAATATAGTTCCAGGGAAGCACATGGAAACAAAGTGTTGTTAATAACTGTTTGGAACTGCACAATGTGACAATGATAAGTTAGGGGTACAGGATTACAGTATGGCATCTTGGTTGGTAGGCAGACCTTAGAGATTCTGAATTCATTTCTAGTCATTGAGCCAAGTTGATGGTGGTTTGTTGTTTGGCGAGAGTGGTAATCTAATGTGTGCTGTTTATCCACACAGCCAGATGGTGTTCACTTGTCCCGTGGAAAACTGAGTGGTGGCTATGGAAATGCAGAGGGAAGTACATTCGGAGATGTTTACAGGTGTTTTTTCTTTTTTTCTTGTGCATGTGTGTGTGTTTAATTTTTCCTGTAGAATATGTTGGAGCTGGAACCAACAGAAATTGCTGTTTCTGATAGACTTCTGAGAGAATGACAATCATAGCATGGTCAGAAAGATCCAAAGGTGGATGGTAGACCTGGTGGCTACATTTGGTACAATTTGGGAGACCTTTCTCCATCATGTGGAAATTCCCAGAAGTCATTAGTTGAACCATAAGCCATTCTTTGAAGCAAAGATTATCAGTGTCTCTTTGTCTTTTTATACCTATTGAATCCAGAAAGGATTCCCTCTCTATGTGCCAAGATTGTAGTTCTTACACTGCCACACAGCCTGGATGGGTGTCTCATACTAGTAGCTATTTATTTACCTTTTGTCCAGTCATCTCCTACTAACCTTCAAACTTGTAATGCAGAAATGTAAGTTAGGCATGGCTATTTAAGAAGAATGTGAAATAAGAGTTCTATTGAACCAGCAGCTTTGCTTGCTGTATGAGTAGAGGATAAAGCTTCCTCCCAAAAGATAATTGCCATTTTTTTATAAAGCCAAGATGTTTTGTGGGCAAAGCTGGCTTCACTCTTGAATATACCACTTCCCTCTGAAAAATAAGGCTAATTAGGTTCTTCTTACCTTCTTAGTTTTTCAGTTCCAGTTGGTTCCCCAAAAAAGGATATCAGTCTGGGGAATCACAATATTTCCATATGTCACACAGTTTCCATAGGAGCCCAGAGGCAAGGTAATAGCTGAGTCACATCAGAAAGACAATGAGTCAAAGTGATGCCTCTGGGTGGAGGGTACCTCACATTGGCTAGGGTTTTCTTTCTTTCTTTCTTTCTTTCTTTAATTTAATTTAATTTATTTATTTTTTTATTGTTACTAAATTTTTTTTTCCAGTATTCCAAGATTCATTCCCCATTCCCCACACCCAGTGCTCCACGCTTTAGGTGTCCCCAGTACCCACCACCAGGCTCTCCCATCCCTCCACCCCCCTCCCTCCAAGTCCCTCAGTTTGTTTCTGTGTCCAAAGTCTCTGTTGTTTCATTTCCCTCCCCAGATTACCCTAGTTCCCATTTACTTTCCTTCTCCCACTGTCCTCCAGGTTACCCCTCATGCACCGCAAGTAAGTGAAACCATGTGATACTTGACTTTCTCTTCTTGGCTTATTTCACTCAGCATAATCTCTTCCAGTCCAGTCCATGTTGCTACAAAAGTTGGATATTCGTCCTTTCTGATGGTGGCATAGTATTCCATTGTATATACGTACCACATCTTCTTTATCCATTCATCTGTTGATGGGCACCTTGGCTCTTTCCACAGTTTGGCGATTGTGGCCATTGCTGTGATGAACATTGGGGTGCATATGGCCCTTCTTTTCACTACGTCTGTACCTTTGGGGTAAATGCCCAGTAGTGCAATTGCAGGGTCATAGGGTATCTCTATCTTTAATTTTTTAAGGAATCTCCACACTGTTTGCTAGGGTTTTCAATTGGTAATATCATCAGTGATGGAGATCGAAGACTCAAAAAAGTTATTAGGTTTGTAGCATCCTACAGGTACTTTAGCATGAGTTTACATGTTGTTCTTCCCCCCCCAAATGATCTCATCCATTATTGTGAGTATTTAAAGTAAAGGTATGTAAAATATCAGTAGTGTTTTCATACTTAGTAGTTGAAGCCACAGCTCTAAATATACCGAATCAACCCAAAAGGTTATATTAACTTCATTTCCCTATTGTGAATTATGCCCAAATCATCTTGCCAAATTCTGGGTATTCACAAAGACTGGTAAGATGTCAACTTGGGAACCTGAATCCAAAGGAGTTTGAGTTGTTTCTGTCCCCCACATCTCCCCAGTATACTATGATGTATAGATAGCCTTTGGTCTTCTTTGAGGAAAGGAGATCTCAGTACCACTACTAAATCTTTTCCCTTAAAGCTGCCAAAGTCAGACTAAGAGTTTTGGAAGGTATCAGGGAGGGTGGAGAGATAACATAGTTCCATTCCAGTAAATAAAGGCCTTTAGTTTCAGTATTAAGTGCTCATACAGCTGCTCACAGCTTAACTTGTACCAATTTCTAATGATTTCTATTCACCCAAATCTCTAATCCTTATTGCTGACAGTACTTATTATTTCTACTCTGGGGATTTCTTGACTCAGAATCAGGTCTGGAACTAGAATGAGGCTGTGTTGTACTTACTCTAGGTCAAAGATTTGAGGAGGTGCCAAAAGACTAAGTAATCTAGTTGAGTAATATTTTAAAGAAATGGAAAGTTGGAAAATTAATGCAAAATTCCATAGTGAGCAAAATATCAATACTTGAGACATGATATGATCCTGTCTATGAGTGATTCCTCTCTCTTGCCCCACTCTCACTGAATTGTATGATACTGGCAGAGGACATGAGACTCCTGAGTTAGAAACCAAACCCTTGTTCACTCAAATAGCATGAGCTTTATGTTTGCACTCCAGGTCCCATGAAGGTGATGTGAAGGGGCTCAGGTGGTGCCACACATGTAGTAGAAGGTGTTTGGCACAGCTAAGGAAACCTGAGGCTAGAGAACCTGAATCTTTTATAGTGGGCAGGAAGTACATCTGACTTTTGTGCCAGAAGAGGACAGGACTTTTATTCCAGAGGGAGACACTATCTGTACCTAGAGGCTGTATACTGTACAGACATCCTCAGCAAGATAGTATGAGATAGAGGCTCGAATTACAGGACATGTAGAAATGCAGGTGATCCATGGAGAGTTGTCTCCTACAATACCCAATAAAGTGCTAGAGTGGCTAACTTCTGAATCTCTTGGTGAAAAAAGTAGGCATAAAGAAATGGAAAATATTCAGTGCAACAGCACATAAGAAAGAAGGGGGGAAAACATTCAAGGAAAACACACTGCCAATACGAAGCAGAAATCTTAGGAAGAATTTAGATATATAATTAATCCCAAAGAGTGTCGCCAGATAAGTTTTATGAAAGTGAGATATTCTAAAATTGTTAAAGTAAAATACAACTGTATTCTCTTTGAAAGAGAAAGAGGAGAAAACCTCCTTTTGTTCCTTCCTTATGGTTTCTAATACCTATTTTTATCTAATGAACACATAACACTTATTATTTCCCTGGCACAGTTCAGGGTGCTTTACAAATAAAAATTAATTTAATTCTTATAACAATCAAGACAGGTTATACTACTACTGTTACCCATTTGTCAGTGAAGAAAAATGAGGTACAAAGAGTTTAAATGAATTTCCCAAGGCTACCTGACAGTAGATGATGACGACATGTTGGAAACCTGACATTCTGGCTCCAGGATCTGTACACATTATACTCTGCAGCCTCTGCAATTTTTCTGAACATACTGTTCCCATCCCCCATGTCTGCTGTGGCCATCCCCAGTTTCTCTAAAACCATCCTATAAATATTAATTTTGCCAGCAGATTGAAAATTGAAGAATTGAGAGATTTATACCTGCAAACATTAATCACAAAGGACCAAGAGTAACTATGTGCATAGCAGATAAAATGGACTTGAGTACAGTCAGAGCAAAATTAAACAACCTCTAGTTTCTGATTCATTCATCTCTGCTCTAATCCTTATTATTTCCCGCCTTGTGCCTAGAGATACAGTAGAACGCATCAACGAAACTAGAAGCTGGTTCTTTGAAAGAATCAATAAGATCGATAAACCATTGGCCAAACTAACCCAAAAGAAAAGGGAGAAGACCCAAATTAACAAAATCATGAATGAAAGGGGAGAGATCACGACTAACACCAAGGAAATAGAAACAATCATCAAAAATTACTATCAACAATT
>PITA01023258.1:0-28554 GCA_004023965.1 Spilogale gracilis
GTGTGTGTGTGTGTGTGTTGGGGAATCCAGGGTGGGAGACATTCATATAAGTGCCCCAAAGGAACCTCTGGCAAACCATGTCTGTTCCTCTCTTGCTCTGAAACCCCAGCACAAAGTTTGGTCCTGGAAATAAAAGATTTCTGAGGCTTTTGCCAGTATTTATCCTGTTTATGATCTAACCTCATTCTATTACTTGCATACTAAAAAATATCTTGGCTTTCCAGGTACTTTTACATTCCGGATCTCATCTCATACTTTTAACATCCTCTGAGCTAGGCAGATTATTATGATTCCCATTGTAAATATGGGAAAACTGAGTCGTAGAGAGGATAAGTGGCTTGTCTAAGGACACTCAGCTAGAAAGCAGTAGAGGCAGGATGCAAAGTCAGGTCTCTTTGAGGACCAAGTCGGGACTATTTTTATTATACAACCCATACCAGGAACGGACTCAGAGAAAAGATTCTGCAAACCATACCCATTTGAGGAAGCCTGTGGCCCCCGTGTTAATGTCCAGCCATGTGGGTGGCTGGGGCCCAAGTGTTGGTCCCAGGCCTTGAGACAGATGTGACTGAGACAGGAACTAAAGGTCCTTTCAAGGGACTGGGAGTGGAATGAGGCTCTCCTGGATAAGTGGAAGCTGCTGGCAAAGCCAATTTGTCTGAATGACTTAGGCACCAAAGCCTGGGATTCCCAGAGAGCTGAGGCAGTTGAGTCAATGTCAGGAGCTGTGATGTGTCCAGGGTCAGGGTGCAATTGCCCTTGTTGGCCTGGACCTGGAAAAGGAAACAAGGGTGTCAGCATCAAGGATGAGGAGGCTGAGATGGGATCTGGGAGCTGTCATTCTTTGTGGAGACAGAGCTGGTCTCCTTCCCTCTGTGTAGTGTGAGCATATTGATATAGTTTATACACGAGGGATTTAGGTTAGATGCCCAGGAGAACTTCCTGCCAACTAGAGGGGGTGAGCTTAGGAATGGGGCCCAAGAGAGGCTAGGGGCTGACTTACCTTGGTGATCCCCCCGAGTGGGAAGAGGCCCTTCAGGCCCCATGGGATTCCTGGCAGGGTGGAGAGGGGCTTAGATGGGATGACCTTGCAGCTTCCTTCCAATTCAGGAATGCAACATTCCTGAGCTTTTGGGTGGGAATCAGCCGTCTTTTTTAGACTTAGCCATCTGACACAAAGACATCCTGAGGGGAAGTTTGAAGTGTCCCAAATTAGAAGGAATCTCAACAAACACCCTCTGTCATTTTTGGCAGGTCGGTGGTCTGGAGATCGGTCATCTTATATGGGTGACTTAGATTCCAAAGGGAAGCACCTGGGGTGAATAAAGCCAGTCGCATTCCAGCCTTTGGGGGGACCGCTCAAAGTTTGGCGGCTCCCTCCCCAGAGCCTGTGAACCGCACCCAAACTCCTCCTTGTTTTGTTTCAGCTCCAAGGGAAGCTCTGGCCGCTCCTTCCCTTCCCCTCTCCAGATGTTGGCCTCCGGGGCACACGTGGGCACCCGTGGGCACCCCTGCCTCCTGGGCTCCAGGGTGCTTCCCAGCCCTGACTCCCGCCGCCCCGGGGCTGAGCCAGGTCTCTAATTAAGCCTGACCGCGTCCCCATTCCAGCACTCCCCACAGACGGGAGAACGACGTCTCCACCGCCCTGGCACCAAAATAGCTTGGCGGTGGTGGCTGACACGGGACGGAGGCTTGGCAGGGGGCGCGCTGTCGTGGAAGGCCCTGCGGCCGGGGAGTGGGCGGGCTGGGGCGGCGCGGGGCGGGGGCGCGGGGCCGGCCGCGGCGGTCCCTGGGCTGGTCCGGCCTCTGGAGCCCCAGCCGCGCCCTGCCACCGCTGGCGGCCGCGCACCAGGCTCGCAGCCCGCTCCCTCGCAGTGAGTAGACACCCTGGGCCGGCTGATTGGGGCCCTGCTGGGTGGGACCTGGTGGGGGACCCAGGGTGCTTGCGACTGTTTGGACAGTAGGTGTAGGATGGGCAGTGGGCAGTGGGGAGGGAGTTCCTGGGCCCCTGTGTTAGCCTGTGGAACTTTCTAGCATGTGTCCCAGGGTAGGAGTATGAGTGTGTGCGGAAGGGACATGTGGGTGGGCCTGGAATATGCCCACAGGTGCATGGTGTCTCTTTCCTGGAAGTAGGTTCCCTTGTGAGGTAGGAAGCCTGCAGGTGGGCTGAGAGAGTGCACACATGAGGACAGCGGATGTGTGTGAGGGAGCCAGTGAAGACAGAGTAAGGATAAAGTGTGTTATCCGACTTTCTAGGGTGCCGGGCCTTGTCCCCAGCTGGGATTTCTTCTCTGTGGCGGTTTTGGTTTCTCAGGGCTGGGAGCAGGGCGGGAGCTCAGTGTCCCTGTCCCCCACCCCAGTAGATGTGGCTCTGAGGGGCCCCAGCTGGCTGGCCAGGGTGAGGAGACAGCTTGGGGTACCCTCTGTCCTGGCAGAAGAGGCAGGAGGACAGTGAGGGAGGTGGGCAGACCACAGGGTTGTGTGCACTCACAGGCACCGAAAGGGCACTCACACCCACACACTCACAGCTGCTCATGTGTACACACATTGCTACCCACACACGCTACCTTGCACACACTTCCAGTCAGGACGTCCACGCAGACACTCCCATACTTTCAACATGTACACCTGTGGATAGTGACACAGAGGCGACATGTGCCTACATGTGTATGTGTAGAATATGCATATGCACAGACATGCCCCCCTGACTGAACGTACTCTCAGCCTCCAGACCCCGTTTTTGGGTCCCCTTTAGTCTACGTGTAGCACCTTGGACAATGAGTTCAAGAAACTGGCCACCGTAGGGACGATCTTAAGTTAGAGACTTCAGCTTTGGGTTTAGGGACGATGATAACACATGCCTTTGGGGTTTCCCATTTCCTCTGGAACTGAGGTTGCCTATGTAGTGTGGGGTTTAAGGGTCTGGCCTTAGAAGCAGCATTTACCCTCTACAAATGGAAAGGCCAGGCTTGTAGGCTGAGGCAGTGCATGGCACCTGTCATTTGCTCTAGGCTCTAGTTTGCACTCTGGGTTCTCCCTGCTATAGAAAAAACCATGAACCTTCTGTGGGCTGGAGCCCTGCAGTCGTTTGACAGGAAAGGGCGGTGAGTTGAGCTGGGCTGATTCCTTCTCTTTGGTTTTAATCAGCCCTGTTTTGAGTCTCCCATCCCAGCTAGGCTGGAAGAGCAGACTTTGGCTTTGCTCCTCTCCCTTCCCCCCAGTGATTATCTTTTTCCTTGACAGAATCTTGTTCTCCTTGATCTCCTTCCCCTGGGGACCACTGGGAACTCACTAAATACTGCTTGGAGGGCTAGGTGACCCAAAATATCAGGTTGTTGTTGTTATTATTGTTACTATGGCTTCTAGACCTCTTCCATCTGGGTCATTCTTCTCTGGGCAGGCTTTAGTGGGGTGCCCAGACTTATGAGCTCCTTCAGCTGGGAAGATAGAAAGATGACATTGACTTATTCTTACTTAGTGTTTATGGTTTCGTCCAAAGAGTGCCTGAGCCCTCACCCAACAATATCTCCTTATATGCAGGAAGAGATGATCTTCAGCCATTTCTTGAGTGGGGTGCACAATCTATTCTCCCCTTCCCTGGTCCTCAGGCTGAGCCCTGGGGATGGTTCAGTAAGGGCAGGCTGTGGTCAGCCTGGCAGCCTTCTTGCAGGGTGAAGGAATTCTGCATACTTTCCCCAGCTTTCCCCTGTGTAGGGACCCCAGCCACCTTAGGACTCAAGAGAAGACTGGAAAGCTGGAGGATTCATGGTGGCTCAGTCCTGGTCTATTCCCTCTCCCTTTTTTCACCTCTTAATCAAATACATATACCTGCCAGTCAGAACTTCAGAGCAATGATGTGGAATCATAGAGCAACCCCACCAAGTTCACATGGTTCCAGTTTAAGGAGGAGAAATCAGACAACAGAATAATAGTAATAATGACATGTATAATAATGATAATAGAAACATAGTGGTTGAATCTCTAGAATATGCTTTATTTCATTTAATTTTCATCACAATTTTCCTAGGTAATTGCCCCCCCCCTTTTTTTTTCCTGATAAGGAGAGTGCTCAAGGTATTTCTATAGGTCTCTGTGACTCCTGAGCTCATGACCAAATCTTTGGGTTTCTCTTCCTACTCTAGCTGCTAGGAAGCTCTTAGTCTATCATATTGCTCCAGCTTAGTAATTGTGTCCACTGGAAACCTGGCTTCACTTTTAATTTCTGCCTTAACAACTACATAGTGCACACACCTTTAAATGTAAACTGCCACATTCTTTGTAGAAAGAGATCAGAATAAATAAATGAACAACTAGCAATTAGGCCTTTTATTTGCCTGTGAGGATGGGAAGCGTGTTGCCTGCATTTGGGGGGACAGCTCCAATTTCAAATATTTCATGTGGTTTCCAAACCATGTCTCAATTATGGCTTCTGTATCTCTGGACTCGGATTCATGACTATGTCTTGGGGCTACTCTTTCTAGTGGCTCTGGGAGATAATGCCCATCTCTGTGCTGGCTCAGACAATGGGGATTGTTGAGAATGAATTGGGCCATTGATAAGTGCCCCTGGCCCTGAGGACTTAAGCTGCCAGCCCCTCCCAGTCTCAAAAGCCTAAGTGTCTGGATGCCCAAAGGAGTTTGACCCCTGCCCTAAGCCTGGCCCTGACCCTGTGGCCACCCCTTCTTCATGTGACCCTGTCTAGGCCCAGGGCTCTGCTGGGAGGTCTGTGTCTCTTGGACTTGAGCTATGCCTCCCACACTGTGGACCACATGGTCTCTGATCAGGATGGCTTTTCTGTAACTAGAGCTCAGGATGAGGAGGCTGGGCTCTGAAATGTGGACGGACATGCACTGAGCCTCTTCTGCCCCCTTTCCTGGACCTGTGAGGGCATAAATAAATGCTCACTTTTTTCTCCTTCCCAATGAGGGCGTTTCAAGTCTACCAGGTGGTGAAGGCATCATTTGTCACCCCTTACCCAGAAGAGATGTCGGTCACCAGGGGCCTCTGAATGCAGGGCAGTGCTCTGGCTGCATTGGAAGTTAGTGAGATTCTAACTTATTGACTCTAAGACATTATTTTATCTGCTGTTATTAATTTTTGGCAAGGGGAGCAGTGGAGGATGGTGTTTAGCACTAAAGAATGATTAGAAGGACTTTAATGGTGGGCTTTCAGGCACTGTATTGGGATTCTGCTTCTCGGTATGCATTAAGTCACTCTTCCCCCGTCCCCCCACTTCCTGGTGGCTGTTAACCACATTTAAGATTGAGCCTCCCAAAAGCATTTGGTTCCAAAGTGAGAAGGAGGAGTCATTGGCCTGAGGCCTTGGGAAATACTGGGTACTGGTTGTTGTGCTGTGGGGCGGGATAGGTGGGGTTGGTACAGGTGAGTGGTTTCCTGCTTCCTGAGTAAATGTCATCACAGAAAGGTAAGACAGATTTGATTGTATCTTTGCTGAGGATTTGAGGTGTTCCCAGGACTTTTAGCTCAACCACATGAGAAGAGATTTAAAACCCAGCAAGAGAGTGTGTCCGGCCCGGCAGTCAGAGTAGGGAGTGGGGGTAGTCTTACTTACAGTTGCTCCCATTTATTTAGTACCTGCTAAAATCTAGCCCCTTATTAGGTTCTTTCCATCTTTTGTTTCATGAAACCTCTGGAACAACCCTGTGAGACAGGCTCTCCTGTTTTAAAGATAAGGCTACGGAGGCACAGTGAGGTTAAGTAAGAGCTGGCCACGATTCCATCCTAGGTCTGTCTGCCATCAGTCTCCGGTGAATGTCTGCTGACCACTCCTCTGGTTCTAAAGCTTTGAAAACAGGAAAATCCATCCCTTTGGGACAATTGGGGAAGGGCCAAGGGCTTGACGTCTTGGGCCCCAAGACTTGAACATCAGGATCCTCAGCCTTACCAGTCTCAAATGGAGACTGCCACGCCATGGGAGCAGGGGTGGGGTGGGGAGGTCTCTTGGATTTGGCAGGGATCACCCCCACTCTCTTGGGTGGGTGGCCCTGGGCTTCTGCAGTTCCGCTTCTCCCCTAGATCAGTCTCTGTCCTGGGAATGGAGCCTCCACCCAGATTCTGTGATCCAGCCAACTCAGTCTCCCTCCCCTGGTTCCAGGGTCCCCTCAGTGCCAAGCTCTGGGGGTGTCCAGGATCTGCAGAGGAAGTTTCTGGGCAGACCAGACCCTATTCAACGTGATGCAGTGTCTGTAGGCATCAGCAGTTTGGCTGGGTAATTGGGTGTAGTGTTCACTTTCTGCTGGAGAAATGGAGGTTTTGTCTTACAACCCAAATATCCTGGGTTTGGAAACCATGTCAAATACAGCCTGTGGTCTGGGAATGTGGGCTGCACTGTGGGCCTGTGTGTGGTGCTGATTTAAAGAACATGGTTGAGACACAGAATGATGGACTCAGGCTGTCTCACTGCCCCTGATGGAGGGTCAGAGGAGGGCTGTACATTCCAGCCATGTGCAGAGAAAAACAGACAGATCTGACCTGGAGTCTCAGTTCCCTTGTCTGTAAAATGGGGTTCCTTATAGTGCTACGGTGTTGTTAACACTAGAAAGTTTACTGACATGTAGTATCTGACATAGAATAGGGAACCCATGAATGGCACATCCTTCCTGCTTATCCCACTCCCCTTCTAGGGAAGAATACCAGACTGATTAGCAACAGACCTGGACTCCAGCTCTGGCTCAGACTCTGGGTACTCTGTGTTATGTTGCTTTCTCAGGGCCTCACTTTCCCTCTGTGTAAAATAAGGGAAGAGCAAATTTCTTTTATTCTCTGTGATTTTTGAGGATAATGAAGTCAGAAGGATCTTTCAGAAGATGCAGACTGTTCAGTTACTATTATTCATTTATTCACACCACACATATTAATTAGGACCCTGGGATGTGCTAGGATCTGTGCAAGGCACAGGGAATACATGTGAGCAGGGCATAGCCTGGTCTTTCTGCTGCAGTCAGATCATGTGGCTTGCAAACAGTAAGTGAGAGGCTTGTCTGTGGGACATGATCCCAGCAGGTACAGGACTCCTTGCCATATCAGAAGAGGAAGTGTCCTTTCTTACTGGGGCACTCAGAGAGGCCTTTCCAGAGGTGAAAACCCTTGGTCTGGATCTTGAGAGATAACAGGAAGTTTCTGGCCCTGAACTAGCCATTTCTCCAAGAAGTCTTTGATCCTTTTAGTGGAGAATGGTATTTAGAAACCAAAATCTGGGGCAGTGTGTGCTCCTTGCTTTTGGTGTGTCATTGCTTTTATGCCCTCTTAGCAACAGAACTAAGACATAGACCTATATGTCCATGTTTATTTTTATGATTACAAGTATAAGAAATTATTGTCTATTTTTAGAAAGGAAAAAAAAACCCACAAGTGACTGAAATAGAGAGTAGTAGGATAAGGGTACTTTAGATTGACTGGTCAGAGAGGGCCTCTTTGAGGAGGTGATATTTCAGGAGAGCCTAGAGTTTGTTTTAATGACAGGGACCTTAATTAAGATAAGGTGGAGAGGAGGTACAATTAGGTCACTGATCAAATGCAGAAAGTGAAGGAGATGAAAAGTCAAAGGGACTCTTAAATTCAGCATGTCCAAAATGGAATTTCTGTGCTCTTCCCCTATGCTATCCTATTCCTGTGTGGTCTTCTTTGGGTATGTCAGACCTCCTTGACCAGCTCTTTCATCTAGGCAGCTGCGTAGGTCACAGAGCGCTGGCAGTCCTCCTCCGCACCTCTCTCCCTCAGAGCCCACGTCCCATCCCTCACCAAGGCTGGTTGATGTTCTGTTATAAATATCTCTGGAATTCAGCATGTCTGTCTGTCCATCTCCACTGGAATCACTCTGGTTCAAGGCACCGGTTTCATCCTTCTAGAACACCACAGGAGCCTCCTAACCAGGCCAGCTGAATCCATGCTGACTCTCTCCAGTTTGTTCTCTGCACAGAAGCCAGAGTGCCTTTCAGAACACAACTTGTTAATGTCATTTCTCTCCTTGAAAATATTTCAGTTGCTTCCTGTTGATCTTATGATAGAGACCAAACACTTCAGTAAGTCTTACAAGGCCCTATTTGTCCAACCCCACCACCATCCCATGTGTCTTCCTACCTAGCACCCCACTTCCTCCCTTGGGCCGTGCTGGCCTCGTCTCAGTCCCTTGGGCTTATCAGACTCCCTTCTACATTGGCCATTGCATTTGTGGTTCCTCTGCTTAGAACATTCTTCCTTCATGTCTTCATGTACTGAATTACTACTTATCTCTCAGTTCACAGCTCAGCTGTCACTTCCATGACCTCCATGACTATGTCAAATCCCATTATGTAAGGCTTTAAAACACCATTTACCTCCTTCATGGATTTATCACAGTTGTAACTTTACCTTTATTTACAATTACCACATGATAATTAATACTTCTTTTTCCTATTTGATGTTGAGCTCCATGAGGGCTGCTCATTGCTTGATCCTCGTAGTTAATATGCTGAAATATTTGTTGGCCGAATGAATGAGGTCTTATCAGCTGAGCAACCACATAGATGGTGGTGCCATTCAGTAGAATAAAAATTTTAAGGAAGAAGTAGATGGGGAAGGAAGATAATAACTCATTTTAGGACATATGGCATTTGAGGTGCCTATCAACCCCTCCCCGTCAAAGATCTTACCACCTTCTGGGCAACACAAATTAGACTTGTCACTCAATAGCTTTTTGGTGACTGATGATAGATGACATCTAATTTCTTAGATGATTCTAAGGAGCTCCCTGGAGGAGGGAGTTAAGTCACTAGGCATCCGTGAGCTGTGGCTCACCCATCTACCCTGGTTTGTTGAGGATACAGGAGATCTGACAGCCTCCAGTTGGTCCTGACTTGGCTCCATGGCTGCTTTTATGGAGGATCCTTACAAACTTATGAAGGCTCCTTGGAGCTTGAGAGTTATTTCCATGATATAGCGTATGGACCAGGAGCTGACAGTCTCCTCCCCACCTCTGAGATTATAGTAGACTTAGGCCTACAAGGGCAATTAGAGAGCATGTCTTATTAAGACCAGGAAGCCATCCTTCCAATGAAGCCATTAGCTCTGGGACAGACAGTCGATTCAATCACTGTGGCTCACTGACTCTTGCATTCCTCACTCCTCATTCAGTGATCTATTTTGTCTTCATTTAAGTCACTTACTCCCTTCACCCCTCCTCCAACACCCACCTGTCAACCACAGACAAGAATTTATGTCGGGTTTATAGCGGGACTCAAGGCTGGAGAATCACCTGTACCCCCTCTTCTTCATCCTTCTTTCACATGGTTCTCACAGCCCAGAAGCTCAGACAAAGAGATCATCAGAGTGGGGGGATGTCATTGTGCTGTTTGAGGGCCATGCGTAAGTGCAGGGTGTTAACAGGAAGAAAGGGAGAACAGAAGCTGCCATGGTGATTGCTCTTCTTATCTCACTTTCTGCTCTTTTAGTGTCCTGTCCCCTCTTTCAGTGTGATGAGAGCTTAGGAGTTAGGCTCCTTCATCAGATAGATGGAAGTTGGTAGCTGGGCTCTGCAGACATGCTTGGGGCTGAGGTCCAAAGGGGAAAGAGAAACACAGCTCCCTAAGAGCTCCACCATGGAAAAGAGGATGCTTTTTTCTTCTTCATTTTCTACCAGAATTGTGCTTTTAACACTGTGAAATTTGCAGAGAGGCTGGCAGGACGAGGGAAAGCAGGATTTTAAAATGTGGCAGTAAGAACCAGGCCATAGACTAATCCTAGCCCCATCCCCTCCAGAAGATGCTCTTTCAGTTCTCTTAAGTTTGACATTTGCAAAGAACCCCTGAGAATGCGTGCTACCCATCTGTTGTAGTATCAGACAGGACTGGAACTGAGCAGACACATGACAATGGCAACCACATCAGATAAGAGCATCTTAGAAAAATGCCCAAAGGTGTCAGGGATCTCAGTTACAGACTCATTCACTCAATCCCTCACTCATCCAGTCATCGACTATCGACCCGGTAGCTACTCTGTGTCATGCATTGTTCTAAGCACTGGAGATATAGCAGTGAGCAAAACACACGCTGTTGTAGAATCTGCTTCCTGCTGTGGGAAGATGGACAGTAAGCAGGTTGATATACAACATGTAAATGGTGCTGAGCATTATGGAGAAATACAAGAAAGGCCAGGGAATCCCAAGGGTGAGAGAAGGTTTGTGCATCTATATAGGGTCCGGATATTTTCTCTGACAAGTATGTATTTAATCAGAGACCAGGAGGAAGTGAAAGGGCAAATGCTGTGAGTATTTGGGGGAAGATGAGTTAAATGGAGGAAGAAAGGTAGAAGACCTGACAAATGTTTGAGGAGGAGCATGCAGGTCCTTAGGCCTGGAGTGAAATGAAAGGCAAAGAGTTGAAGTCAGTGCAATCATCTGGGTGAGGTCATGAAGGCCCTTATGGGTTATTTGGAGAACTTTGGCTCTTAATCTGGGTGACATGGATGGACATTGGAAGGTTTTGAGTAGAGAATGACATGCTCTGGCTTTGGTGATGGCAGTTTGATGAGAGTAGGTGGGAAGGCAAGTCAGGAGCCTATTGTGGTAAGCAGGTGAGGGCTGGTGGTAGCCAGGACAGAGGTCTACTTACTCATTTATTTCTCCATCCATTTCAGTTTTTCTACTACCAATGTGACATGGCCTCTGGGGCTTTTTGTCACTGTTCATCTACTCCCTTGTCCCTTCATCCTCTGTCCAATGTCCCTTCAAGGGAAGTCTTTACAAGTCTTTACTGGTGTTTAACAAGTCTTTACCCGCTACACATAGAGCATTATGCCTAAATGCTGGTTGATAGGGGCATATTCTTCTGGGACTTGGACTCCAGCAGGTGTTGTAGGTGCACCAATGTGAGATCACCTGTCAGTTAGAAAACCAAGCAGGCCCTGGCAAGCCCAGAATGAATCATGTCAATGTTTCAGTATTTTGGGTGCCTTGTGGTTTGGGTACTGTGAGTATACTTTTAGGAGGAGGCCACATTCATGCTGAATCTTGATGGGCGGGGACAGCAAATCAGTTCTGAAGAATAGCAGCGAACGTGCTTTGAGGCTTGAACATAAAGACCATAGGGGGGAGTAAAGGGTGGTAATGCCGAAAGAGGTGGGGTGGGCTGGAGACTGGGCCTGGGGAATCATGAGTGCCAGGCTAAGGAGTTCAGACTTGAGTTAGAGATAATGGGGAGACATAACATGTTTTCAAGGACTTGTTATGAGAGCTGTGTTTTAAGGGGCTGAAGCTAACACCAGAATGACAGGGGGAGGTTGGAGACCAACAAGAAAACAATTGCCTCATGAAGCCTTCTTAGCCTTATGACCCATACATTCCTGAGATTGGAGAGGCTGTTGGGATGGCACCCAGGTACACAGTGGGCAGGGATATGATGATATGGGGGCTATAATAGCCAACAATTGCAGTAGGTGATATGAGCAGCTGTCCCTAGGACAAATTCCATATGTCTCCCATAACTCACCTTTGAGCAAAGAACATAGAGCAATCTGAGTTGTGGGCAGAACAATCTGGACAAGAGTTTGGGTCTGGCCTCTGGCCATGATGACTCTTGTAGAAGCTTCTGGGGAAAGGGTCATGATATTGTAGGAACATAAATTTCAGAGTAAAAATTCATTATAATCCACCCCCCTCCTCTTCCAGATAGGGACACTGGAAGCCCAGAAGGGATATACAATGTTCAAGACCGTATAGAACTCATGTGGCAAGAGAAAGGTCAAGCATCTTATTTGAACTCCTATTGGAGGAATTACCAGATTGAATTATACATTTATATATTTCTTTCAATGGAGGAAGAAATTCTAGGAAAAAGAAAATTGTTTTATTCATTTACTTCTCTGTCATTTAGCTGGGGCCTGATACAGAGCAGATGCTCTGTCCCACCCCATGACCATACTGTCTCTCCTCTTGACCCAGACCAAGAACATATTAGATGGCTCTCAGAGTGGGCCAGAGGTGGGCTCAGCAGAGCTGCCTGCTAATGGGGGTAGAGCCTGACTCTGGATCCCTCGTGCACTCATATGACCTGGCCTATGACCATTTCTACTACAGTTGTACTCAGAGCTCTTGGCAAAGTCTCACTGGGGACCATGGGTTTGAGTGAGTAAAGGAGGCAACAACCATGAAAGTGACTGCTGAGAGGGTGAGGAGATGGGTGTGTGATGGGCCAGGGTGTCCTATGCCTGAGGTCACTGCAAGGCACAAAGTCCCTGGCCAGCTATAGACAGAGAGCATCCCACAGGGGGTTGAGCGGTCCCCACATAGAAACCTGGGATGTTTCTTTGGGACATAAGTCCAGTGGCTGGTGTGGCCTGAGGCTCGGCCTCTAGAGACTTCCCTAGACCCACTATTTGCTTTTCTGTTGTCCCAACCAGCTAGAGGCCACTTCCTTAAGAACATATCCTCTTCCCACAGCACGCAGAAGTCAGTGACTTGAAGGCAGGATTACAGTTGGAATTGTCCTTTGCCACATTCAGGATCTTAGTGGGGAGGGCTGAACTGGAGACAATTTTCTGAAGAGTCACAGGGACTTGGGCGGTAGCTCCTGCCTGCCCAGGCTCTGTGGTCTCTGTCAGCACTGGATTTGTAATTGGCTCTAAGCTCTTGGTTAGCACACTCTGTTTGTCTTGTACTGTGGACTTGGCCGGGGGATTTCTGCACGGATGAGAGTGACTTATCCTCAGGAGCAAACTGAACTTGTAGACACAGGAAAATAAGTGCCTCCAAGTTCAGCATCCCTCAGTGAGTACCCTTTCGAAGGCAGTGGCAGTTTCTTCAGGTGTTGGGTCATTGCACTGTCTCTCCAAGGGGGCATCGTGTACCAGAATGGACCAGCGTAGTATCATGGACCAGTATCAGGATGGAACCCGAGAGGGAGGGAAGAAAGAACTTGAGTGCTAGTCTGGGTTCAGCCACAAATTTGCTCTGTGATTTGGATAAGTCATTTGCCTCCTCCAGACCTTGATTTCCCTTTACATAACTTGCAGGACTGGAAAAGACAATTTAAAAAAAAGATTTTATTTATTTATTTGACAGAGAGAAACACAGCAAGAGAGAGAACACAAGCAGGGAGAGTGAGAGAGGGAGAAGCAGGCTTCTCACCAGCCAGGGAGCCCAATATGGGGCTCGACCCTGGGACTCTGGGATCATGACCTGAGCTGAAGGCAGACGCTTAACGACTGAGCCACCTAAGCACCCCAGAAAAGACAATTCTTGAGCACCTGTCCTCTTATAACCTTCCAGCTTCTTGCTTACATGTGTTAACAGAGATTTTTGGTTAAGGCCCTAACGTCTAGATTTCTATCTTGGTCCAGGGTTCATTTTCAGTTTGCCTGAAACCTCACTGTTCTAGATTTGTTCTTTTAAGAGACTCTTATTCCATAGACCATACTGCCTAACAAAATCCCTCTTACTTTCATGAGGTCATATAGAAATACAAATCAGTGTCAACTCCATTATTATATTTCAGTCCTTACAAAAACTGTGCCAGGTAATCAAAGATGTATTACTATCTCCAGTGTGCATATGAAAAAAGAGACCCAGAGAGGTCAGTAACTTGACAAAATTCACAAAGTTACTTCCTGGCAGATCTGAGAGGAGACTGGTAGTTTCTCAACTGCTGGTCTGTTTTCTTTTTGTGCCACATATTGGGTTTGGTAAGGAGTCCTAAGGACTGCATGAGGTGGGGCTGTGTTTTCTTTTTTTTTTTAAGATTTTATTTATTTTTTTGAGCGAGAGAGTGAGTGAGTGAGAGAGAGCATGAGAAGGGAGAAGGTCAGAGGGAGAAGCAGACTCCCCATGGAGCTGGGAGCCCGATGCAGGACTCGATCCCGGGACTCCAGGATCATGACCTGAGCCGAAGGCAGTGGCCCAACCAATTGAGCCACCCAGGCACTTTTTTTTTTTTTTTTTTTTGGCACTTTTTTTTTTTAAATCAGGTGGCAGAAGTATCAGGATAAAAGCACAGGCCCCCACTTATTGGTGCCACATAAGGTTAAAGCCAGGGCAGCCCCAGGCACAGTGCTGAGGGGCTGTCCCTGGATATGCACGGGCTGCCCAGGCAGAAAGCAGACCCTCTGATTTCTGCCACAGACTATGTTAGCACAGTGGTGGGTATGTGATCAAGCCCGGTCTTCTGGTCTTCTTCTTTCCCTCCAGCTTTATGAGCATATAACTGACATGTAATATTTGTAAGTTTCAGCCTACAATGTGGTGATTTGATATATGCAGTGGCTTTGAAATGCTTAGCACAGTAAGGTGAGCTAACATACCAATCAACTCATGGTTACCTTTTTTCTTTTGTAACTGTGGTGCGGATATTGAAAATCTACTCTCAGCAACTTTCAACTATACAGTACAGTATTGCTCATTATAGTCATCCCCTGTGCCATATGCTAGATCCCTAGAACTCATTCATCTGAAAATCTGTGCCTTCTAACTAATATCTCCTCATTTCCCCCAACCCCGAGCCTCTGGTAACCACCATTCTACTTTCTGTTTCTATGAATTCAGCTTTTTTAGATTCTACATATAAGTGAGGTCATATCGTAAGTAGTTTTCTTTCTCTGCCTTATTTATCTCTTTTAGCATAATGCTCCTAGGGTCCATCCATGTTGTTGTAAAAGTCAAGATTTCCTTGTTTATGGTGGAATAATATTCCACTGCATGTGTGGGTGTGTGTATGTGTGTGTGTGTGTTATTATATTATATATGTATATAAAAGTATCCCATGTATATAGAAAATGTGATATTTCCATGCCTCGGCTCTTCGGAATTATGGTGCAAGGAATGTGAGGGTGCAGATATCTCTTTAAGAAACTGATTTCAGGGGCACTGGGTGCCTCAGAGGGGTAAGCCTCTGCCTTCTGCTCAGGTCATGAGCTCAGGGTCCTGGGATTGAGTCCCACATCGGGGTCTCTGCTCAGCGGGGAGCCTGCTTCCCCTCTTTCTCTCTGCCTATTTGTGATCTCTTGCTCTGTCAAATAAATAAATAAAATCTTAAACATATATATACTGACTTCATTTCCTTCAGATATATATCTAGATGTGAGATTGCTGGATCATCTGGTAGTTCTATTTTTAATTTCTTGAGGAACCTCCATACTGTTTCCATGGTGGTTTTTACCAATTTACACTTCCACTGGCATTGCACAATGGTTCCCTTTTCTCCACATCCTCACCAACATTTGTTTGTTTGTTTTTTTCTTTTTTGATGGTAACCATTCTGACAGGTGTGAAGCGGTATCTCATTGTGGTCTGATTTGCATTTCCCTGATGATGAGTGATTTTGGAAACTTCCATGTATGTGTGGATCATTTGTATGTATGTCTTCTTTGAAAAAATATCTACTCGAGCCTTTTGTACACTTTTAACTGATTTTTAAATTAAGTTTTTTAGTTTTGCTTTCTTTTGTGGGATTTTTTTTGTCATTGAGTTGTAGGAGCTCCTTATATATTTTGGATAGTAACCCCTTATCAGATGTGTGGTTTGCAAATTTTTTTCCCATTCTACAGGTTGTCTTTTCATTTTTTAGGTTGATATAGTCCCATTTGGGTTTTTTTGTTTTTGTTTTTGTTTGTGTGTGTTTGTGTGTGTGTTGCTTCTGTTGCTTATATCTTTTGTTGTTGTTGTCAACTTTAATACTCCACATTTATCTTGATAATGTAAGATGCAACCTACTTGTCAATAGTCTTGTGAGTTGAGGAGTTGATTTTCATTCTCATATCCATCAGGCGGATATGTTCTCCTCAGCAGATCTGACTTAGGTTTGGAGGCTCCGTGCTTTATATGACGAGACATGAAAGCACTGATTTCTGGATGATCAGCCTTCTTGGGTGGGATGTTGGCTTTCAGGCATATTTTCACACAGTCCTGAATAACGCTGACTTTCTGCTTGTGCAGTACTTTTACATCACAGGGATGCAGTTATGGGCCTCCTTTGTGCTCACATTTTGCTCTTCAAATTCTGCCTTCCTCTTAGTGTGAGTCTTGGACTTGAGATGGTCACTAGTGGCAGGCTTGTGAACATGATTCGGAACCACATTGTAAGAACGGCAGAAGAGTTTTCCTCCATCTCTGTGCGTTTCACCTCCAAACTCAGCACCTGGATCCAGGGGAATCACATACAAACTGAGCACCTGGAGCCAGGGGAATCACATACAGACTCAGCACCTGGATCCAGGGGGATCACATACAGACTCAGCACCTGGATCCAGGGGGATCACATACAGACTCAGCACCTGGATCCAGGGGGATCACATGCAAAGCTATCTCAGAACAGTTTCAGATAGGTCAGTGATGTCACTATAAATCCTTCCGTTCCAACTCTGAATAAGGTTTTGATCAGTTTCCAGTTTTTTTCTTCTTGATACTTAGCAGTGAAGGGTCTCCAGTACAAAAACAGAGATGCTTAATATCTTGGCACTTTCCTTTGTTCAAACCCAGAGATGACTTCAAATCAGTTTTTGCACAAGTGGTGTTGGGGAAATAGTTTGTAGAGTTGCACCCTCTTTTGCTGTGGTGCTGGGAAGTCATACCTTTATGTAGAATTAGAGTGCCTTTAGGGGAAGTGGATAAGACCTGGCCGGAAAGGAAAGGAGGAGGAAGAGAGAAAGGAGCAAGGGGGTGAGGAAGGAGGAAGATCCTCCCCCTCTACCACAGTCTTTGTCATTTCCCCATTGAGCCCCCGGGTGGCCACCATGTTGTTGTCAAGACCAATTTCAAGGCTTTCTTCTAGTTTTATAGTTTTAGGTTTGACAATTAAGTCTTTTTATCTACTTTGAATTAATTTTTGTGAACAGTATAAGATAGGGGTCCAATTTCATTCTTTTGCACGTGAATATTTAGTTTTCCCAGCACTGCTTATTGAAGAGATTCTCTTTCCCTCATTGAGTATTCTTGGCTCCCTGTCAAATGTTAGTTAACCATATTTGTGGGGGATTATTTCTGGGCTCTCAATTTTTCCCACTGGTCTGTCTGTTTTTATCCTTTTCCCACACAGTTTTGATTAGTATAACTTTGTAATATAGTTTGGAATCAGAAAACCTCCAGTTTCATTCTTTCTTAAGATTGCTTTGGAGTCTTTTGTGGTGCCATATGAATTTTAGGAGAGCTTTCTCTTTCCTTGAAAAAATGCCAATAGAATTTTTGTAATAATTACATTGGGTCCATAAATAGCTGTGTGTAGTATGGACAAGTTAAAATATTAATTAGTCTTATCTATGAACATGGTATGTCTTTCCATTTATTTTTGTCTTCTTCACTTTCTTTCATCAGTGTCTTATAGCTGTTAGTGTACATATATTTCACCTCCCTGGTTAAATTTATTCCTAAGTATTTTATTCTTTTTGATGTTACTATAAATGAGATTATTTTCTTTATTTCTTTTTAGTTTGTTATTAATGTATAGAAATGCAACTTTTTTTTGTATGTGAATTTTTAGTCCTGAAACTACTGAATTCATTTATTAGTTCTAACAGGTTTTGGGTTTTTTTGGTATATTCTCTAGGGTTTTTTGTATATAATATTGTGTCATCTGCAAGCAGAGGCAGTTTTACTTCTTCCTTTCTGGTTTGGATTCCTTTTATTTTCTTTTCTTGCCTAACTTGCTCTGGCTAGGGCTTCTAGTACTGTGTTGAATGGGAGTGTTAAAAGTGGGTATCCTTGTCTTATTTTTTTTTTAAAGATTTTATTTATTTGACAGAGAGAAACACAGCCAGAGAGGGAACACAAGCATGGGGAGTGAGGGAGGGAGAAGCAGGCTTCCCACCGAGCAGGGAGCCCAATGTGGGACTTGATCCTGGGTCTCCGGGATCATGACCTGAGCCCAAGGCAGTTGCTTAATCAACTGAGCCACCCAGGCGCCCCTATCCTTGTCTTATTTTTGATCTTAGACATTATTTTTCTTTTTCAGGAATAATTTTGGTTATACATTTCAGATTTAACTCATGAAGTTCTAGGACAAAATTGAGATTACATTGTATCTATACATCAGTTTATGGTAAATTGATATTTTCCTATCTATATATATGAAATACCTTTTCATTTATTTTGGACTTCTTCAGTGTCTTTTAATAATATTTTTTCTCATTTAAGAACTTGCACATTTTAAGATTAATTTATATATACCTTACATATTTCTGTTGCTCTTGTTAATGATTTTTCTTCTAAATTTCACTTTATATTTGTGCCAGGGTCTAGAACTATACTTATTTATGCCAACTTTCTAAGCCATTTTATGAATTAAAATAGTTTATTTATAGATACTTTTGAGTTCTATATTCACAATGAGAGTGACTTGCTAATTCATGCTACATATTAGTAGGAATTAGGGAGTGACTTCATATCTGGGGAGATGTGAACCCCTGAAGACTTGGCTTGCCAAATGGACTACAGGTTTGTATCTCGTAGACCCAGTTCTGTGTAAGGAGTGTGACTGTGTGGGCACAGCAGAAGCCAAGTGCAGGTCCACTCACTCCCGTGGCTGCGTGCTGTTGTGCATAATCAGATGTGGTAGCCCTGTGGAAAATCATATCAATTGTGAATAATGACAGTTTTGTTTCTTTCCAGTCTTATAAAATTTCTTTCTTTCTACACTAGCTAAGATCCGTAGTACAATAATGAATAGAAGTTAGTGGGACCTGGGCATTTTTATTTTGCTTTTGGTCTAATGGGACATGCTTTCAACATGTCCTCATTAAGTATGTCATTCCTGGTATATTTTTTTCTTGGTATATGCCTTTTAATCAGGTTAGAGAAGGCCTATTGTATTTTTAGTTTACTAAAATGTTTTATTATAAATGGCTGTCAGAGATTATAAAGTTGTTTTTCTTTATCTATTAGGATGAGCATAATTTTTTCATTTTTAGCCCATTAATGCAGTGGGTTTCATTAATCTATTTTCTAATGTTAAGACAGCTAAAAAATTAGGCTAAACTCAGCTTGGCCATGGTGTATTATCTTTTTCATATACATTCATGTGTTGTTTGATGATATTTTGTTTTGTATGTTTTCATTTATGTTCATATATGAGACTGGCCTATAAATTTTCTTTCTTGTGTTTTTGCTTAGGTTCAGTACCAAAATTATGTCAGCCTTGGGGTGTCTGGGTGGCTCAGTCATTAAGTGTTTGCCTTCAGCTTGGGTTATGATCCCAGAGTCCCAGGTTTGAGCCCCACATTGGGCTCCCTGTTTGGCGGGAAGCCTGCTTCTCCCTCTCTCACTCTCCCTGCTTGTGTTCCCTCTCTAGCTGCATTCTCTCTGTCAAATAAATAAATAAAATCTTTAAGAAAAATGATGTCAGCCTCATAAAATGAATTGAGATGTGTTTTCTTTTTTCTTGTTTTCTGGAAAAATTTGGATGAGTTTTTTTTTTTTTTTAAATGATAGAAAATCATCTGTGAACTTCTCTGTGTTTGGTTTTCCTTATGGGAAGATTAACTTATTTCATGGTTATAGATCTATTTTTTCCTGAGTCAATTTTGGCTAATGTATTTCTCTAGAAATCTGTCTAATTTATTTATGATTTCAGTGATATTGCAGAATATTCCTGTCCATATAATATTATCCATAATATTCTTTTATCTCTGCTGCACAATAGTTATAAATTCCTTTTTGTTGCTAATATTGTTTGTATTTCCTTTCTTTTTTCTTAACATATAATGTATTATTTGTTTCAAGGGTACAGGTCTGTGATTCATCAGTCTTACACAATTCAGAGTGCACACCATAGCACATACCCTCCCCAATGTCCATCACCCAGCCACCCTATCCCTCCCACCCACCCCCTCACTCCAGCAACCTTCAGTTTGTTTCCTGAGACCAAGAGTCTCTTAAGGTTTGTCTCCCCTCTGTTTCCCTTTCATCTTGTTTCATTTTTTCTCCCTTCCCTTGTAATCCTCTGTCTTCTTTCTCAAACTCCTCAAATCAGTGAGATCATATGATAATTGTCCCTCTCTGCTTGACTTATTTCACTTAACATAATACTCTCTAGTTCCATCCACATCGTTGCAGATGGCAAATTCATGTTTTTTATGGCTGCATAATATTCCGTTATATATATTTTTTATATAAATATATATATATAATATATATATTTATACACCACCTCTTCTTTATCTGTTCACCTGTTGATGGATATCTAGGCTCTTTCCATAGTTTGGCTATCATGGACATTGCTGCTATAAACATTGTGGTGCACGTGCCCCTTTGGATCACTACATTTGTATCTTTTGGGTAAATACCCAGTAGTGCAGTAGCTAGGTCGTAAGGTAGCTCTATTTTCAACTTTTTGAGGACCCTCCCTACTGTTTTCCAGAGTGGCTGCACCAGCTTGCATTCCCACCAATAGAGCAGGAGGGTTCCCCTTTCTCTACATCCTCATCAATAACCCTTATTTTTTTCTGACTTTTCTTCCCTTTGATCTTCTCAGAGGTTCGTCTCTTTTATTTGTGTTTTCACAAACTTACTTTCACTCTGTTGATCCTTTCATTTCTGTTTTCATTTTGTGTCTTCATTGTGTTTTGCTTAATGTTTTTTTCTCCTATCTTAACCATTTTTCTTCTGCTAATTTCTTTGGAATTATTCTCTTCTCTAAAATGTCTTATGTTGGGATGCCTAGGTGGCTCAGTTAGTTAAGTGTCCAACTCTTGGTTTTGGCTCAGGTTATGATCTCACGGGTCATGAGATCAGCCCTGCATGGAGCTCCAAACTCAGCAGGGAATCTGCTTGATGTTCTCTCTGTCTGCCCCTCCCCTGCCTGTATGTGCATATGCTTTTTCCTCTCTCAAACAAATAAATATTAAAAAATAAAATGTCTTGTTTTACAAGTTAAAAATCTTCTAATTTTTATATTTTCTTTTTTCTCATTTAAGGCTGTAATTTTTGCTTTTAATTTTATTTGTATACCATATGATTTTTAAATATATATTTTCATAATAATTTGGGTTTGTTTTCTAATTCCTGTTATAATTTCTTCTTTGACATATGATTTATATGTTTAAAATATCCAAATTGTGGGGGTATTTATATTGGGGTAGAAATTGTGATCTATAAGATACCAATCATTGAAATTTGTGGAGGCTTGCTTATGATCTAGTCTCTAGTCATTAAAAAAAAAAAAAAGAACAATTCATGAATCCTTGAAAAGAATGTGTATTCCTGATAAGTTGAATGCAGTGTTCTGTTTATAAACACTAGGTCTAACTTGTGTCATTCAAATGTCCTATATCTTTGCTGATAATTTTTCTGCTTGAGCCATCAATTAATGGCAAAATAGTACTGACCTCTCCATCTGTGATTCTGGACTTGTTCATTTCTCCTTGAAATTTTATCAGTTTTTGCTTTGTATATTTTTAAATTATTATTGTTATTAGGTACATACATCCTCATTATATTTTCTTGATGGGTCAATCTCTTTTATTTTTATGTAACAAATTTCTTCATTTCCATAATGGTTATTGTCTTGAAGTTTGTTTTGTATTGTATGAATACATTAGCACCAAACGTCTTTAGGCAAATATTTCTGTGGTATATCTTTTGGAGCATTTACTTTAAGTTGTTTCGGGTCTTTTTGTTTTAGGGATATTGTTGCCGGAACATGGTACGCTTTCTCTCTGTTTTCTCTACTTCTCTCTCTCTCTTTTCCTGTGTGTATATGTGTGTGTGCATGTATGTGTGAGTGTAATGCATACTTTATAATCTTTGCTTACAATTAGCTAGTTTAATTCATCTTCCCTTGACTGCAATTATTATTATTCACCAATACTTGCCC
Source organism: Spilogale gracilis (assembly GCA_004023965.1). NCBI lineage: Eukaryota > Metazoa > Chordata > Mammalia > Carnivora > Mephitidae > Spilogale > Spilogale gracilis. The sequence continues at coordinate 21,789 of PITA01023258.1, forward strand.
CCCCCCCCAAATTTCTTTTTCCTTCTTTTTGGTTGCTATTTTAATTACTCATTTATTTTTTCCCCTCTTAACTTATTTGAATGGTAATATTTAGTTTTATTTTTTATCTATATTCTTTTAGTTGTGCATACATATTATAGCATTTATCATAACCTAATAAGGTAACCCTAGATATTACAACATTCATCATAACCTAATAAGGCTAAAATTACATCTCTCTTTTCCTCCTCCTCAAATAAAAGAAACTTAGAACACTTTAACTTACTTTAGTCATCCCCTTTTGAATTCACAAACAGTATTTTAGATTTATCTTTTTTCCCCTTACCTTACAAGTGAATTGTGTAAATTGTTCCTTATCGTTAAGGTTTGTTTGGATTCACTCAAATAGTTACAAGTAAGTTTGCTCATCATTCTTTCTTGTATCTCAAATCTTTCATCTGGCATTATATTCTTTCTGCTTGAAATCCTTCAGAATTTCCTTTGTGTGATTTTTACCTGTTTGAAAATGTCTTTATTTCATCCTTACTCTTGAAAAGAGTTTCTACGGCTATAGAATCTTAGGACAGTTATTTTCTGCGACCAGATATTTTCTCATTGTCTGCTAACTTTCATTTTTGCTCTTAAGTGGTCCTGTTGATCTAGTTCTTTCTGTCTCTATGTGTCTCTGTCTCTCTCTTTTCTTTTGCACCCTTTGGATGTTTTCAAAATCATCTTTATCTTTGGTGTTCTTTAGTCTTACAATTTTTCTAGGGTGTGTACATATTTTGTATTTTCCTGCTTGAAATTCATTGGCATTCCTGGATTTGAAAGTTGCTTTGTTTTTCAAAATTTCTGGGGAAAAAAATTCAGCCACTCTTTCTTTGAATATCACTTTCTCCTCTGTTGTTGTTGTTGTTCTTCTTCTTCTTTAATCTCCCTTTAGAATCTGATTACTTGGTAGACTACTTTACTCTTTATTCCTTAGCTTTATTTCACTCACGTTACCTTCTCTTTCTTTTCTTTTTTTTTTTTTTTTTTTTTTTTTTTTTTTTTTTTTTTTTTTTTTTTTTTTAAAGATTTTATTTATTTGACAGAGAGAAACACAGCCAGAGAGGGAACACAAGCAGGGTGAGCGAGAGAGGGAGAAGCAGGCCCCCCGCCGAGCAGGGAGCCCGATATGGGACTCGATCCCGGGTCTCCGGGATCACGACCCGAGCCGAAGGCAGTGGCCCAACCAACTGAGCCACCCAGGCGTCCCGTCTTTCTTTTCTTTTTAAAGATTTTATTTATTTCTTTACCAGAGAGAAACACAGCAAGAAGGGGAATACAAGCAGGGGGAGTGAGAGAGGGAGAAGCAGGCTTCCCACTGAGCAGGAAGCGCGATGCGACTCGATCCTGGGTCTCCTGGCTCATGACCTGAGCCTAAGGCAGTGGCTCAACCAACTGAGCCACCCAGGTGCCCCTTCACCCCTTTTCTCTCCCTTTGTCTTTCTGGGCTGCATTTTGGATCTTTTTTTTTTTTCCTTTTAGTACACTAATTCATTCCCTAGCTGTGATTAATCTGTCCAATGAGTTTTTAATTATACATTTTTAATTTACAAAAGTTCCATTTCAAATTTGGTTCTTTCTCAAATATGCTTGGTCATATTTTATAGCCTTTGTTCCTTGAAAATATTTCCAAGACTTTCTTTTATTTCTTGAAACTTAATTCTCTAATTGAGGCCCACCCCCTGATAGTGTGAATTTAGCCACAAACCTATATGAAAGCCCATATTGTGGTCATAATTCTTGGGAGAGATTTTACTTCCCTTTACTCAGTGCCAAATTTGGGATAGTTGTCTTGGATCTTCTGTATGGAAGATTATTTCTCATTTACCCTTAACATTGAGCTTCTGGTCTTTTGGACCCCTATTGGATTCTTTTCCTAGTCCCTAGGCTTTGTGCCTAGTTTTCCCTAACCCATACACATGTGAAACAGAAGCTCAAGGAATAGAGTAGCAGATGTTCTTAGCGCAAAAACTCCCTTCAGTTCTTGCTTCTTATCCTTGGTTCCTGCTTTTGCTTTCCTCCTGGCCTCTCCAGATTTCTTATCTTTTTGCCAACTCAGTGGTGCATTTTAAAAACATCAAGGACATCTTTATTAGTCCTTCCAAATTCTTCTTATGGAGAAGTATTTTAGATACGTGATCCACCATACTGCCAAACATAAAATTCGTGTGTGAGCTTTCTCTACAAGAAGGGGACTCTATTGTCACTTAAAAGCCAGGGGCTGAAAAACAATGGCATGGTATGAAGTTCCTTAAAGAGAGGGTGTCGTCTTTATCTTCACTCAACTTGCTAGCTAGTGCCTTGGCAAATCATTGAATCCCTCTGGGTCTTCATTTCCACATCTTTAAAATGGAGATAATAGTAGTATTGATTATTTTGGATTTTTTGAGAATTAAATGAATTTATTTCTGTGAGGCACTTAGAAGAATGCTTGGCAAATGCTTAAATGCCCAATACTATGTTTCACTGAATTTAAGATGTCATAGATTGTAAGATGCCCTGTTACTTCATCAGAGAGAAGATATGCTTTCAATTAGACTGCAACACAATGTCAAGATACCCTTCACTGAAATATGCATCCCTCTTTCAGATCTAAAATATGAAAAAATGCATCTTAGTATAATAAAATTTAGCTGTTATTGTGAATGAATGCGTATGAGCAGAGAAGGCAGTGGCTGAGAAACAGAATCTTTGTCTCAGAATTGATGGGACTTTAAACGTTTGTAGGTATTTATTCCATCTTCCTCTCATCTCAGCAACTTCTGGGCTTTGGCTGTGTTGTACATGAACTAGAGTCAGGGTCCAGAGGGTTCACTGTCAATAAACAAACACAGCATTTCACCAACTCCTCCAAGGCTGTGGAAGAAGGGAAAAGGAACCCATATTTACTGAGAGACTTCTGTGAATAGGACACTTACACATGCCTTAAGTATAGCATCTATTTTAGTTTTCATAATTAGGTTCATTCAGATTAGTTGCTATAACAAACAACCCTCAAACATTAATGGCCTAGCACATTGTGTGTATTTCTCACTTACCCCCCGAGATATTGTGAGTTAGGTGGCTGTACGCCAGACTGTGTTCAGGACTCATCTTCCTCCATCTTTTGGCCTTGCTATTTTGTGGCTTTCCAATTGCTCTGGCATCACTCAACAGGCAGACCAGGGAAGAGAGAGGGACATGGAGAAAGCCTACTTTCTATTACAATATAATTCAAAACTGTTCAAGACCTCCTACTTTCATCAATTCCTAGGGAACTTTTTGGAGGGAGAAATTACTATCGGTTAGAGTGGTTGGAGAAGGCCTCTTAGAGGAGGTGGGATTAGAACTGAGCCCTGAAACATTGGTATTACGTGGAGATTAAAAAAGAGCATTGAGGAGATTTTGATCTAGGCGTGTTGGGGTGCCATGACCAATGCATAGCATTATGGAAGGGCAACATGTTTTTGGAGAACCGTGGAATCCCCTGTTGGGTAATGACTAACGTTTACTGAGCTCCTACTCTGTACTAGACACTGTGCCATGCACTGTTTGGGTGCTACTGTGACATGTGACATACCAGACATAAACGAGCCTTAATAAGATGACATTCTGTGAATGGGATGTTTTTTGTGTGTGTTTGACTCATTCTATGCCCCAGATTGCATGATTCTCTCCCCTATATCTTCTTTTGTAAGGGTGTTTAGACTCCCTCAACTTGGGGCCTCATCATGACTCAGAGAGGGAAATAGCTTGCTAGCCCAGTGTAACCTCTGAGAGTGATTTATGAAACAGGATGTATCCAAATTTTCACCACGCTGGAGCTATTCAATTTTCTCTAATGGCTTTTATCTGAGAGTTATGTCTCTTCATGGCAGCCATGACCAGTAAGTCATTAGCTTAAAGTATACTGATTGTTAATTTTAGCACCCTGGGATCTGGGCCCAGGGAGAGAGGGCTCTCGCTCTTGCAAATCAGAGCTAAGGAACGATTGAGCAGTTGGCTAACATTCACATCAGGGAAAGTTAGAAAGTAAGAAGGGATAATTAAAAAGTTAAAGAGTAAAAAGCAGTTAGCTGGATATAGTTCAGGAGGCTGTAGCGTGGCCTCCCCCTGGCTGCTCCCTGACAGCGAGGTACCGTCCCCACCAGAAGAAAACCAGAACCACTTATGTTGAGCACCCCTGTGTGCCGGGTACTTCACACACATGCTCTCACTGATCCACACCATAGCGCATGAGGAAGGAACCATTACTTCCATTATCCTTACATACCCCACTTTACAGATAAGGACACTTAACACCCATGATTGCACAGCTAGTAACTGACTCCGAATCTGCAATCTTAAGCAACAGAGGTCCCAATGGGGGTGGCCCAGAGGTCCAGCCTAGTGTGTCTCAGGAGCTACGCTCTGCGGAAGGTCCTAGAGGCCTGGGGTGTCAGTTGCTCACTTCTGACCCTTAGAAAATGAACAGCTCAGGGGCAGCTCCCAGATGCCAACAACTGCAGTTTCCTTGTGTGGTTCAGGGCTGGGCACTCATCTGATGGGTGGCTGGGGAGTTGGAGTCTGGAGCCAGGAAGGGCCCACCCTAGGGCACAGATGGGGGTCAGCATGGCATTCCAGTCTCCAGGAATTTGGGCTTCCTCTGGGACTGTTCCACATGCTCCTTCAGGAGAGGCTGCCTGGGGTTTGTCTTTGACAGTTTGGAGCCATTTAGAAGGTAGGCCCATCATATTGATCAGGGATTGGGCACATGGGCCTCAGCAGGGAGATCTTGACTCCGGCTCCTTTCTCTCAGACCTCTGGGGACTCATGGGCATCTCCACATCAACCTGCCTGGCTCGTTCCAAAACTGAACTGAATTAGACTAGAAATCCCTGCAAATTCTGTCTCCAGTCTTCATTCCCCATGTTGATAGCCACAGCAAAAGAGGAAGAGCATGAGTATCTATCCCAGTTTTATAGATGGGGAGCTGCCAGAGCCACTGATTTCCCAGGGTAAGTCACTCTGAGCCTAGGTGGTTCTCTCAGGGCTCTAACCACACAAAGCCTCCTTTGGATTTCCCATGGGGAGGTTGATGGCGGTGAGGAGCCTGGGGTGCATGTCCCAGATAGAGCTCAGCTGCTATATGACCTCAAGCAGATCTCTTCCCCTCTCTGAATGTGTTTCTCCATCTGCCCATGTTCATCTTTGTGCTTCAGTTTCCTCATGTGAAGAGTGGGGATAACAAGAGTATTTTGAGGATGAAATTTAACACATTTACCACAGTGTCCAACACAAAGTTAGCACCCTGAATATTTCTCCCTCTTCTCCTACTCATCATCATTATTATCATTACAGTTATTATCACAAGGCAAGGATCTTTAAGGCCTCCTACTAATTTTAACACTCTAGCATTGTGATGTGAGCTCCTCTAGGAAGGCTACCTAGATTGTGGCTGGGGGGCTGGGGGCTATAGTCTTACCCATGAAATATTTGTGCAGGTGGGATTCTTGTTACCTTTCAGGTAAAGCCTAGAAGATAGATGTATCCAGTTAATCAGGGGGAGGCTTGGGGCCTTGCCTGTGCTTTGTTGAAACTGTTCTAGCTCTAGAATGGAGGAGTAGGGCTCAGGTCTGGGTGGCCTCTACTTGAGGTGCAGTCCTTCTGGGCTCCCCAATCAGGGTGTTCAGAGCATGATGGGCAAGCCCAGCCCTGGGAGCCTTGAGGTCTGTTCTGCCCACTTACTAAACTCTGTTGCCTGACAGTTGTAAAGGGTCACTCAGGCTGCCTCTAGAGAGTCACTCTGTATTTTATGAGTTTCAGTCCATTCACTAGGGCTTGGTGACAGCTTCCTTAGTTTCTTGTGCCTCCCCTGGGAGTATCTGATTGCTTCCGGATGCTGACCACCCCAGCTAGCAATACTGAAATGTCTCGATGGCTATTGCCACCCTGCCACAGATCAACAGGGCCTCCAGTGGGGGCAAGGAGGGAAGCTCTTTGTTGTTACCTCCTGAAGTTCATTGCAGCCGCCCTGCTTTCTACCCCACGTCCCCATGGCTCTAACCCCAGGGCCTCTGTGGTCCCCCTTGAGAGTTGCATCTATCTCTTAAATGGACCCCTGCTGCTGGCCTCCCTCCTTGGAGCCCATCCACTTACTGGTTACCATGGAAATTGAAATTCCACTCTGATCATTTCAGTCCTTACGCAAACAACCTTCAGTAGCTGCCGATCACCCACAGGATAAAGTCCAAATAATCCATTCCTTTCATAGGCGTGACCACAGAGGCACCTTCACTCCAGCCCCCTGGGAGAGATGTGGGTCCCTGAATACTTGTTTCATTTTTCTGGTCTTTTTTCCACTGCTCACACTGCTCTCTTGGCACTGAATGTCTTTGTCCCATCTTCACTTGGCAAATTCCCACCCAGCATTTAAGCCCCGGTTCAGCTGAAAGTGGCTACTCCTTTTTCTGCATTCCCACGCCCCTGGGATAGTTTCCACTAAGCTCTACCCCCAGCCTGAAGTACCAGGGCAGCCTTCTAGAAACACTTGCTGTTCCTTAATCTTCCTATGTTCTTCCTACTACTCCTGCACTCTTCCCTCTGCACCTTCCTCTTTCCTCTGTCCCCAAATGCCTCTTACAAGGGTCAGTTTTAGGATTATACCCCGAGAAACCTGCCATGACTCTTTCTCCCCACCTTCCGTTCCCACCTAGTACTTCTGGGAAGCCCATTGGACCTCCTTTAGCACCCCTTGGCCTCCCCCCCCGCCCCCCCCCCG
>PITA01023259.1:0-28677 GCA_004023965.1 Spilogale gracilis
AGAGACTTTGGACACAGAAACAAACTGAGAGATTTGGAGGGAAGGGGTGGGGGGATGGGAAAGCCTGGTGGTGAGTACTGAGGGCACCTATTTCATGGAGCACTGGGTGTGGGGAATGGGCAATGAATCTTGGAACACTGAAAAAAAAATTTAAGTAACAATAAAAAAAAAGGGCAGCCTTAAGAATGAATGGAATTCTGACAAGTGCTATCTAACATAGATGAATCTTGAAGACATTATACTAAGTGAAATAAAGCAGACACGAAAGGACAAATATTGTATGACTCCACTTACATGAGGTACTTAACAATAGTCAGATTCATATATAGGAAGTGGAATAGTGGTTTTCAGGGGGCAGAAGGAGAAAGGAATGGGGAGTTATGATTTAGCAGACATGGGGCTTCAGTTTGAGAAGATGAAAAAGTTCCAGAGATGGATGGTGGTGATAGGCACATAATACTGTGTGTGTGTACATAATGTCAATGAACTGTATATGTAGAAATGGTTAGGTCCACATCAGACTTCTGGGCAAGAGCCGAGTAGGAAGATCCTAAGCTTACTTTATCCCACAGATAAAATGAGGTAACAACCACATCAGTGTAAATAATCCAGAAAACAGCCTGAAGACTGGCAGAACAGACTCTCCACAGCTAAATGTAAGGGATATATCAAAGAGGGTAGGAAGAGTAGACATACAGTTGAGAGCTAAACAGATCCATGGAGCTATCCATGGGAGGGATGCTGCAGGCTGGACAGGGTAGAGAGACAAACCCTCATACCAAACACCCCAGGCACAGCCAACTACAGTGGGGAAGACAAATCCCCATAACATTTGGCTTTGAAAACCAGAGGGGCCTAATTTCTGAGTTCTTATAATCAGCAAGACTTAAATTAAAACCTGGAATTTTAAAAAATCAGTGGGCTCAGCTCGGGGAGAGCCTGAGGGGCAAGAAAATACTGAACCCCTGACCTTAAAAAAATAGCACACAACCTTGAGATACAGCAAAGAAACAGCAGTTTGAGGAATATCTGGGGGTACATGGGAACATTTATTTACTAATCTGAGCATGCACTGAAGGGGCAGGGATTGTTGGGATACCTCTACAAGAATGAAAGAGCTGGTGGGTGCCTTCTGCCTCCCCTAGTCTAGATGCATGGACACCTGTAGAACTATTTCAGTGCCAACACTCTCCACCTAGTTTGCAAACAGAATGCCTCCCCACTCACTTCTGTAGATCTGCCTCCTCAAACCAGGCCTGCCTTGGGAAGAGTTTTGGACAGCTGCAGCTCCCCTCACAGACCTGTGTAAACCTTGCTAACACCTCCCCCTCTTATTCCCTTGCAGACCTACTTCCTTCCAGTACACCCAAGGTTCTATCCCATTCAAAGTGGTGCCACAAGCCTGGAAGTGAGCAAGAAGTGTCAACAAGGGCCAGCACCAGTCCAAAGGGACTGCTGTCCCAGTGATGGTGGAAGATAACCACATACACCAGTTGGCCTGTGGTCCCAACAGTGGGCGGGGCAGCTATCTAGTCTGACCGCAGGCCCCACCCACCAACAAAAGCTTCTCAGGGGACAGTACAGGAAACGTGCCCTGCAATTTGGTGCTATTGTATCTCTAGCAAATGGCTGGTCCAACTCAACTAAAGCTCAAAGTGACCCAAGACTGGCCCACTACACAGGGACCAAATCCTGCCCACTACAGGCAGAGAGCCATTGCAGATAACTAGACTGAAGGTAAAAGCAGCTCAGCTACAAGGGTATGGCACATGCAGTACACACAGACACCCCTAAAGTGCCAGGTGCTGGTGAACAGGAGACATTGCATTACAGGGCACTATTGGACCTCTTCTTTATAAGGCCACTACTTTTAAGAGCAGGAGATGTAGCTAACTTTCCTAATACTAAGAAACGAACACAGACAGTTAGACAAATTGAGAAGATGGAGAAATATGCCTGAAATGAAAGAACAGGACAGAATCATAAGAAGAGACCGAAACAAAATGTAGATAAGCAATATGACTGATAGATAACTTACAGTAATAATCATAAAGATACTCACTGGAGCTGAAAGAGTGGAGGACCTCGGTGAGATCCTTAGCAAAGAGACAGAAAACATAAAAAAGAACCAATCAGAGATCAAGAACTCATAACTGAAATTAAAAATACACTATATAGAAAAAATAGTAGACCAGAGGAAGGAGAAGAATGAATCATGGACCTGGAGGAGGAGTCAGTGATGGAAAGCAATCAAACTGAACAGGAAAGAGAAGAAAAAAGATCATAAAAGATGAAAATAGGCTTAGGGAACTCAGGGATACCATCAGGCATCTTAACATTCACATTATAGGGATCCTAGAAGGAGAAGAGAAAAAAAAGGGAGCAGACAATTTATTTGAAGAAATAATAGCTGAAAACTTCCCAAATCAGGGGAAGGAAACAGAAATTCAGATCCAAGAGACACAGAGAGCCCCCAACAAAATCAACCTAAAGAGATCCACACTAAAATACATAGTTATGAAAGCAGCAAAAAGTAGTGATAAGAAGAGAATTTTAAAAGCAGCAAGAGAAAACAAAACAGTTACATATCAGGGAAATTCCATAAGGATATGAGCTGATTTTTCAACAAGAACTCTAGGCCACAAGAGAGTGGCATGATAGATTCAAAGTGCTAAAAGAAAAAAAAAACCTGTAGCCAAGAACACTGTATCCAGCAAGGCTATCATTCAGAATAGAAGGGGAGATAAAGAATTTCCCAGACAAATAAAAGTTAAAAGGAATTCATAACCATTAAACCAGCCCTATAAGATATATTAAAAGGGACTCCAAGTGCAAAGCAAAAAACAAAAAGGAGGAAAAGTAGGAAGGAGGAAAGCAGTAAAATTAAGTGTATCTATAAAAATTAGTCAAGGGATTCACAAAACAAAAAGATGTGAAGTAAGACACCATGTATGTGAAATGTGAAGGCCATGTGTCTATTGGCCATCTGCATGTCTTCTTAGGAAAAAGGTCTATTCGTATCCTCTGCTTATTTTTTAACTGAATTATTTGTTTCTGGGTGTTAAGTTATCAGATATGTCATTTGCAAATATCTTCTCCCATTCCGTAGGCTGCCTTTTGGTTTTGTTGTTTCCTTGGTTGTGCAGAAGCTTTTTATTTTGATGAAATTCCAATAGTTTATTTTTGCTTTTGCTTCCCTTGCCTCAGGAGACATATGTAGTAAGAAGTTGCTATAGACGATGTCAAAGAGGTTACAGCCTGTGTCTTCCTCTAGGATTTTAATGGTTTCCTGTTACATTTAGGTCTTTAGTCCACTTTGAATTTATTTTTATGTATGGTATAAAAAAGTGGTCCAATTTCATTCTTTTGCATGTTGCTATCCAGTCAGTCAGCAAAAGACAAAAACCACATGATCTCATTCATATCTGGAATTTAAGAAACAAAACAAAAGAACACAGGGAGAGAAAAGAGAGAGGCAACCAAGAAAGAGACTCCTAATTATAGTTATCAGAGGGGAAGAAGGTATGGGATAGGTGAAATAGGTGATGGGGATTAAGGAGTGCACTGGTTGTGATGAGCACTAGATATTGTATGGAAGTGGTGAATTACTAATTCTTCATCTGAAACTAATATTACACTGTATGTTAACTAATTGGAATTTAAATAAAAACTTGAAGAAGAAGAAAGAAGAATGGGTTCACACTTAAAGGACCATTAACTTAATATACAGACTACTCTATGCAGTAGTTTTTATATACAAACTTAATGATAACGACAAATCAAAAACTACTAAGAGACACACAAAAAATAAAGAGAAAGGAATCCAAGTATGCCACTACATAAAGCCAGAAAACTGTGAGAAAAGAGAGCAAGAGAGGAAAGGAACAAACAAGAACTACAAAAGAACCATAAAACAAGTAACAAAATGGCATTAAGTATACACATACCAATAATTACTTCAAATTTAAATGGGCTAAATGTTCCAATCAAAAGACACAGAGTGATGAAATGGATAAAAAACAAGAACCATCGAGGTGGCGCCTGGGTGGCTCAATTGGTTAAGCAACTGCCTTCGGCTCAGGTCATGATCCTGGAGACCCGGGATCGAGCTCCACATTGAGCTCCACATCGGGCTCCCTGCTCAGTGGGAAGCCTGCTTCTCCCTCTCTCACTCCCCCTGCTTGTGTTCCCTCTCTAGCTATGTTTCTGTCAAATAAATAAATAAAATCTTAAAAAAAAAAAAAAACAAGAACCATCGATATTCTGTCTACAAGAGACTCCTTTCAGACCTAAAGACACATGCAAATTGAAAGTGAGGGGCTGGAAAAGCATTTATCATGCAAATGGAAGGAACAAGAAAGCCAGGGTAGCAATACTTACATTGGACAAAATGGACTTTAAAAAAGACTGTAAAAAAAAGAAAGACACTACATAGTCATAAACAGAACAATCCAACAAGAGGATATAACAATTATAAATATTTATGCACCTAATGTGGGAGCACTCACATACCTAAAGCAGTTAATAACAAATATAAAGGAAGTGACAGTAATACAGCAACAGTAGTGAACTTTAACACCCCACTTACATCAATGGATAGACCATCCAAACAGAAAATCAGTAAGGAAATAGTGGCTTTGAATGACACACTGGACTAGATGGATCTAACAGATATACACAGAACAGTCCATCCTAAAACAGCAGAATACACATTCAGGTGCACATGACACATTCTCCAGAACAGATCACTTTTTTTTTTTTAATTTTATTTATTTATTTCACAGAGAGAGAGATCACAAGTAGGCAGAGAGGCAGGCAGAGAGAGAGGAGGAAGCAGGCTCCCTGCTGAGCAGAAAGCCTGATGTGGGCCTCAAGCCCAGGACCCTGAGCTCACGACCTGAGCCAAAGGCAGAGGCTTTAACTCACTGAGCCACCAGGCGCCCCAGATCACATTTTTAAAAAATTTTTTTCCATAACCCAGCAACCCTATTCCTCTCCCCACAGCAACCCTCAGTTTGTTTCCTGAGATTAAGAGTCTCTGATGGTTTGTCTCCCTCCCTGGTCCCATCTTAGAACAGATCACATTTAAGCCCACAAAACAAGTCCCCAGAAATTCAAAAAGATTGAAGTCTTACTTTTTCTGACCACAGCATTATGAAATGAGAAGTCAACCACAAGAAAAAAATCTGGAAAGAACACAAATACATAGAAGCTAAATAATAAGCTGCTAAATAATGAATGGGTCAATCAAGAAATCAAAGAGGAAATAAAAAAATACACAGAGAGGGGCGCCTGGGTGGCTCAGTTGGTTAAGCGACTGCCTTCGGCTCAGGTCATGATCCCGGAGACCCGGGGATCGAGTCCCACATCGGGCTTCCTGCTCGGCGGGAAGCCTGCTTCTCCCACTCTCACTCCCCTTGCTTGTGTTCCCTCTATGGCTGTGTTTCTCTCTGTCAAATAAATAAAATCTTTAAAAAAAAAATACACAGAGAAAAATAAAAACAAAAGCAGAATGGTCCAAAACATTTGGGATGCAGCAAAGGCTGTACCATGAGGGAAGTTTATAGCAATAGAGGCCTAAATCAGGAAGCAAGAAAAGCCTCAAATAAACAACCTAATCTTACACATAAAGGAGCTAAAAAGGAACAAAACCCATAACTAGTAGAAGGAAGAAAATAATACAGATTAGAGCAGAAATAAACAAAATAGAAATAAAAAACAAGAAAACAGGTCAGCGAAACCAGGAGCTGGTTCTTTGAATAGATCAAAAAATTGATAAACCTTTAGCTAGACTCATCAAAAAGAGAGAGAGAGAGAGAGAAAGAGAGAGAAGACTCAAATAAACCAAATAAAAAATCAAACAGGAGAAATAACAACCAACACCACAGAAAGACAAAGGAGTACATAAGAATACTATGAAAAACTATATGCCAACATACTGGACAACCTAGAAGAAATGGATAAGTTCTTAGAAACATATAAACTCCCAAAATGGAATCAGGAAGAAATAGAAAACTTGAACAGATTGATTACCATCAACAAAATTGAATCAGTAATCAGAAAAACTCCCAAAGAACAAAACTCCAGGACCAAACAATTTCATAGGTGAATTCTGCCAAACATTTAAGAAGAATGATTATCTATTCTTCTTAAAATAGTCCAAAAAATAGCAGAGGCAGAAAGGCTTTCAAATTCGTCTATCAGGTCAACACTACCCTGATACCAAGACCAGATAAAGATACCACAAAAAAAAGAGAACTACAGGTCAGTATCTGTGATGAACACAGATGCAAAAATCCTCAGCAAAATATTAGCAAACCAAATCCAACAATACACTAAAAAAAGAAAAAAACATTCACCATGATCGGATAGGATTTATTCTGAGGGGCAAAGGTGGTTCAACATGATCCATTATATCAATAAGAGAAAGCATAACAACCATATGATCATTTTAAGAGATGCATAAAAAGCATTTGACAAAGTACAATTTCCATTTATAATAATATGGTTTTCCATTTATGATAAAAACAGCCAACAAAGTAGGTTCAGAGGGAACAAACCTCTAATATAGTAAGGGTCATATATGAAAAAACCACAGCTAACAACATACTCAATGACAAAAAAACCCCAAAGATCAGAAATAAGATAAGGATGTCTCTTCTCACCACTTTTATTCAACTAAGTACTGGAAGTCCTAACCACAGCAATCAAACAAGAAAAAGGAATAATGGGACGCCTGGGTGGCTCAGTTGGTTAAGCAACTGCCTTCGGCTCAGGTCATGATCCCGGAGACCCGGGATCGAGTCCCACATCGGGCTCCCTGCTCGGCGGGAAACTTGCTTCTCCCTCTCTCACTCCCCCTGCTTGTGTTCCCTCTCTCGCTGTGTTTCTCGCTGTCAAATAAATAAAAAATTAAAAATTAAAAAAAAAAAAGAAAAAGGAATAAAAGGAATCCGAACAGATAAGGAAGAAGTAAAACTTTCACTATTTGCAGATGATATGAATATGAAGATGAATATATGAAATACCCTAAAGACTCCACCAAAAGACTACTAGACTGATGAATGAATTCAGTAAGGTCACAAGACACAAAATCAATATATAGAAATCCACTGCATTTCTATACACTAATAATGAAGAAGCAGAAAAAGAGATTAAGAAAATAATGTCATTTACAACTGCACCAAACACAGTAAAATACCTAGGAAGAACCACAGATGTAAAAAGACCTGTACTTCAGAAACAATAAAACAACAATGAAAGAAATTGAAGATGACACATACAAATGGAAAGATATTACATGCTCATGGACTGGAAGAACAAATATTGCTAAAATGTCCATACTATCCAAAGCAATCTACAGATCTAATGCAATCCCTATCAAAATCCCTATCACGGGGCACCTGATGGCTCAAATCAGTTAAGCATCTGACTTTGGCTCAGGTCATGATCTCAGGGTCCTGGCACTGAGCTCCATATAGGGCTCTTGCTCAAGGCGGAATATGCTTCTCCCTCTCTTTCTGCCCCTCCCCCTGCTCGTGCTCCTTTTCTTTCTCTCTCTCAAATAAATAAGTAAAATCTTAAAAAAAAATCCCTATCAAAATACTAACAACATTTTTCACAGAACTGGAACAAACAATCCTAAAATTTGCAATGGGACTACAAAAGGTCACAACAGCCCAAGTAATCTTGAAAACGAACAAAAATGAAAGTATTACAATCCCACATTTCAAGATATACTACAAAGCTGTAGGAATCAAAACAATCTGGTATTGGCACAAAACGAGACACATAGATCAATGAAACAAAACAGAAAATCTAGAAAAAACCCATGATTACTCAATTAATCTTTGACAAAGGCGGCAAGAATATGCAACGGGAAAAAGTTTCTTTAACAAATGGCGGAGGGAAAACTGGACAGCAGCATGCAAAAGAATGAAATTGGACCACTTTCTTACACCATACACAAAAATAACCTCAAAATACATTAAAGACCTGTGAGACAAAAAACCATAAAAATCCTAAAAGAGCACAGGTGGTAACTTCTTTGATATCAACAGTAGAAACATTTTTCTAGATATGTCTCCTGAGGCAAGGAAACAAAAGTAAAAATAAACTATTTGGAATACATCAAAATAAAAAGCTTTTGAACAACAAAGAAATAGCCAACAAAACTAAAAAACAACCTACTCAATAGGAAGAGATATTCACAAATGACATACCTGATAAAGGATCAGCAACTAAAATATATAAAGAACTTCCACAACTCAACACAAAAACCCCCAAATAATCCAATTTAAAAATGGGCAAAGACATGAACAGACATCTTCCAAAGAATACATACAAATGGCCAACAGACATATGAAAAGATGCTCAATATCACTTATCATCATTTCAAACCTGTCAGAATGGCTAACATCAAAAACACAAGAAACAAGTGTCAGTGAGGATGTGGAGGAAGAGGAAACCCTCATTTTGACCACTGGTGGTAATGCAAACTAGTGTAGCCACTGCAGAAAATAGTGTGCAGGTTCCTCAAAAAAATTAAAAACAGAGTTACCATATGATCCATTAATTCCACTACTGGGTTTTTATCCAAAGAATACAAAAACACTAATTTAAAGAGATATATGCACTCCTATGTTTATTGTAGCATTATTTATAATAGTCAAATTATGGAAGCAGTCCAAGTAGCCACTGATAGATGTGGTATACAGACACAATGGAATATTACTCAGCCATAAGAAGAATGATATACTGCCATTTGCACCAATATGGATAATATAAAGTAAAGTGAAGTAAGTCAGGGAAACAAAAATACCATATAATTTCACTCATATGGGGAATTTAAGAAATAAAACAAAGAAAAAAACAGACAAACCAAAACACAAACTCTTAATTCTAGAGAACAAACTGATAGTTACCAGAGAGGAGATAAAGAGAATGAAGAGTACACTTAACATGATGAGCAACTGAGTAATGTATAGAATTGCTGAATCATTATATTGTACATCTGAGACTAATATAACATAATATGCTCATGACACTGGAATTACAAAGGAAAAAAGAAATGGTTAAAATGAAAAATTTTATGTTTTGTGTATCTTACCAAAATAATTCTTAAAAAGTTGGTTTTTTGCTTTCCCCAAAAGATCTCAGAAGAAAATAAGGATGTCAACTCTTACCACTTCTATTCACCATTGTACTAAGAATCCTAGCCAACAGAATGGTGAAGTCAAGAAATAAAAAGACTTCTAGATTAGAAATACAGAAATGGGGGTGCCTGGGTGGCTCAGCTGGATAAGCATCTGCCCACAGCTCAGGTCATGGTCCCAGGGTGTTGTGATTGAGCCCCGCATCGGGCTTGCTGCCAGTGGGGAGTCTGCTTTTCTCTCTCCTGTCCATCCCCTGGTTGCATCCTCTCTTTCTCTCTCTCAAAAATTAATAAAATCTTTAAGAAAAAAGATGGACATAAACTATGACATGATCATGGTTATTTAAAATTGTAAAGAATACACACACAGGGGCGCTTGGGTGGCTCAGTTGGTTAAGTGACTGCCTTCGGCTCAGGTCATGATCCTGGAGTCCCGGGATCGGGCCCTGCATCGGGCTCCCTGCTCGGTGGGAAGCCTGCTTCTCCCTCTCTTACTCCCCCTGCTTGTGTTCCCTCTCTGGCTGTGTTTCTCTCTGTCAAATAAATAAAATCTTTAAAAAAAAAAAAAGAACACACACACACACACACACACACACACACACAAGAAATTCTAGTAAGTGCATTTAGGAAGACTGCAGGATACATGGTCATGTAGCAGATTACATTTGCCAAAAAACAGTCACAGCAATTATTTCTGGTATTACCTCTTCTTCCATAACTTTGCCATACCGCACTAAGAAAAAGAATCTATCCCATCAACCCCTCTTGATCTTGGGTTGAACCCTGTAACTGCTCTGATGAATGGACTGCAGAAAAGAGACTGTATGATCTTTGAGACTATTTCATAAAAGACAATATTGCCTGGCCAGCCTCCTTCCCTTCCTCATATAATTTGTCTTTGGAACCCAACACTAGGAGAAACCCAGGTCACACAGACAAGCCAAGTGCAGAAACTCCAGCTGACAGCCCTCCAGGGTCACAGCCAATAGGGAGCACCAAGCACTAAACATGAGAGAAAGTACATTCTCAGAAGAATTCAGCTGCTAGCCTTTAAGCTGCTCTAGCTGATGTGGAATGGTACAGACACAAGTTATCACCAAGGAGCTAATCCAAAGTATAGATTCAGGAGAAAAATAAATACTTGTGTTGTTTGAAGCCACTAGCTTTACAGTAATCTGTTATGCACAGTAACATAGTAATTGCCATAAGTCAATATATGAAAATCAATTATATTTCTATATATTAATAGAAAGAATTGAAAGATGAAATGAAAACATAATGGTTATAATAACATTGACATATTTAGGAATAAATGTAACAAAATAGATATAGGACTTCGGAGGGAGGCAGAATTATAAGATGATCCCAAAACCCTTGCCCTGATATAATCTGATTGTGGAGAGCATTTATGAACACTGCAGTATTATTCCTATGATACTGTTATGTTATATGGCAAAAAAGAGATTACCTAGTAGGCCTAATTCCATCACAAAAGCCCTTTAAAAGCAGACAATTTTCTCTGGTTAGTAGCAAGAGAAAGTCAGAGATTGTAAACATGAACAACAACAACAACAAAACAACAAAAAAAAGAAAACATGAACAAAAGTCTACATGCTGGTTGGGAGATAAAGGGAGTCATGGGGAATGGACCTGAGAGCAAGCTGAGTCTACAGCCATCAGGAAAAAAAGGACTTAAGTCAACAACCTGAATGACCCTGGGAACAGATTCCCTCAGAGTCTCCAGAGAAGAACTTAGTCCAGGCAAAATGAAAATCAAGGTTCTGCTTTTGTGAGATCCTAAGTAGAGGATCCAGCTGAGCCCACCCGGACTTATAAACTACAAAACTGTGGAATAGTAAATGGAGATAGTTTGAAGTCTCTAAGTTTGGGTTGATTTGCTACATAGTGATAGAAATGAAATAAAACTGCAAAGGAATAAGAGATAAGTTTTGGGGGAACAGAAATATTCTATATATTGATGATTATTATTATTATTTTTTTAAAAAGCCAGAATTTGCAAATTTCTTTTTTTAAAGATTTTATTTATTTGACAGAGAGAAACATAGCCAGAGAGGGAACACAAGCAGGGGGAGTGAGAGAGGGAGAAGCAGGCCTCCCGCCGAGCAGGGAGCCCGATGTGGGACTCGGTCCCGGGTCTCCGGGATCATGACCTGAGCCGAAGGCAGTCGCTTAACCAACTGAGCCACCCAGGTGTCCCTATATATTGATGATTATGACAGCAATTACATGGGTGTATATATCTGTCAAAACTCAACCAACACTATACTTAAAAAATATATATATATTTTATTTTATATTAATTATACCTTAATAAAGTTGACTTTAAAGAGCCAGTTTAAGTTTTCTCCTTTTGCTTCTTGTCACCTTATATACTACTCCCACAAGGAGTTTTATGTATTCTCTGCTTTAGCACCCCTCATTTATTGTTGATTCTTCAGCCCAAGATAGTCAAATAAGTTCTCAAGCCAGAATACTCAATTTTTACTAGAGGATGTGAGCAGTAGATTATCATGCTCTGATTTACTTTTTTAAAACATTACTTTGAAAAAGTCTAGCAAGGATATCACCTAGGTAAAGCTTAGAGTTCTATAAGAAATTTACTCGTTGGAAAATCCTATCTTAGACAATTGTTTCCAAAGTTCATTTCAAGGAGCCCTAGTATTCGGTACAGTAACTCAGGAACCAAAAGTAAGTAGAAGACAACATACACAGGTATAAGGAATGGTGAAAACATACAAAGGGGAAACAGCTTCACAAGTTTTAACCAAACAGCCTCCTTTTCATCTGTTTTGTATACAAGGATTCTGTGCAGGAGTTCATAGCAGTTGTTCAAATGCTAAAAGTATTTTTAAATTACTGCTTTATAATTTGGGACAATTTTTGTTTTAAGAAAATGGGCAAGAGGGATTCTGATTTTCTCCTCCTGTGTTACAGGAAGGCAAGTACAACATAACCAATAAAGCAAGGGAAAGGATCTACCACCTCAGAGTCCTTGAGCCCTTTGGGGTGCTCCAGATATTATAACTTTATTTCTGGCTCACTAACTGTATGGATCATGTCTGATTAATCTCCATATCCCCAAGTGCATATCACCTAGTACACACTGAAAGACTTGCTAAATTTAACATGACATGCAAACAATGTTAAAAGATAAAATAAAAAGTGCTAAACACAATCTGACACTCTGGTAAAGCAGCTAGAACACATCACTCCTAGGTGTATTTCTTTAAGGACTTCTTGCAAAGAACACAAGGAGATATGTACAAGAACGTTTAACAGCAGCACTGTTTCGTTTAGAATTACATAAAACAAAAATTATTAAAAATTATTTTAAATTATTTTAATATTTTAAATATTAAAAATATTAAAAAATTATTTAAAAATTATTGTTTATAATTATATAAAACAAAAATAATTACAAAAAACAAAAATTTCAGTTGAGAACATCAATAAGTAATTTATAAAATGTACACAATGAAATACTATATAGCAAAATGATAATAAATAACTAAGGTTAAAAATCTGTATTAATGGGGCACCTGGGTGGCTCAGTTCGTTAAGCAACTGCCTTCAGCTCAGGTCATGATCCCAGAGTCCCAGATGGAGCCCCACATCGGGCTCCCTGCTCAGCAGGAAGCCTGCTTCTCCCTCTCTCACTCACCCTGCTTGTGTTCCCTCTCTAGCTGTGTTTCTGTCAAATAAATAAAATCTTAACAAAAAATCTGTATTAATCCACAAATGTAACATTTAGTGGCCAAAACGCAAGGTACAGAGTATGATACACTACATATCTTCAGAAAAGTGGTTACAACATGGTGGATGATGGAGATGTATTTTAGGATGAATCACATAGGAGGCTTCCATTTTACTAGTTACTGTTTCATTTCTGAAGTTGATTGGTGAGTTAATGGATATTAATTTTTTCAACCTTTGAATGTACTTATATTTGAAAATTTCATATTCAGTTTCAAGTCCTATACCAAGGATTTACAACTAAGGCCTGTGAGTCAAATCCAGCTCAACACCCATTTTTGCAAATAAAGTTTTACTGGAACACAACCATTCATTTGTTCACAGGTTGTCAATGACTGTACTACAAGGTCAGGGTTGACTGGCTATGAAAGAGAAACCTAAAATATTTACCATTAGGTGCTTTACAGAAAGTGTTTGGCAGCCATTCTGAAATAACACATATATAATCACGGTCGTAGTTACTGAAGAAATGATCAGTTAGTTTGATGACAACCAGGGAAAGAAGGATGGAAGCAAAACAAGGAAAAACTAAATAGCCTTCAGAACACTGCTGTCCAATAGAACTTTCTGTGATGATAGAAATATTTTATATCTGTACTATTGAATATGGTGACCACTAGCCACATGAGGCTCTGAAAGCACTTGAAATGTGGATATTATGACTAAGGAACATAATTTAAGATTTTATTTATTTTTAATTATTTAAAATAGTCACATGTACCTAAGGACTACCATATTACACAGTACAGCTTTAACGCTCTGGAGGAGAGCTGAGAGCAGTTGTCTGAAACCTAGGACGGGGTACTTATTCAAGGGAACAAAGAGCTGCCTCCAGTTTAGAAAATTTCAGCCACGGATGGAAAAGCAAACTATGGATAATCATAAGGGTAAAGGTTAACATATAGATTTGGGACCGATACAATATTAATAAATATTGGGCCAAATGATTACTCTTTCTAAGAAAGAGGATATAAAGAAAAAGGATGCAAAGTAAGAGAAGCAGAGTCGAGCTTGAGACGTGGAGACTTCCATGATAATTTGTAAAGTGAACAAACATTGCGTGAAAGAAAAGTACAACAGCTAGAGAATTATTTAGCAGGGAAACCAGAAGAGCTATGACTTTAAAAAAAAATGAACTCCATAATCCCACATGTGAATGAGGAACACTTTTGAAATAATTAGTGGTTAGCTGGAAAAATCATAAAAATAAGGGCCCTGCATGATCTCAAGGTCCTGGGATCCAGGCCTGCGTTGGGCTCTCTGCTGAGCAGACAGCCCGCTTCCTCCTCTCTCTCTGCCTGCCTCTGCCTACTTGTGATCTCTATCTGTCAAATAAAATAAATAAAATCTCAAATAAATGTCAAATAAATTTAAGAAAAAAGAAAAAAATTAGGGACCTGGATACCAATAATGACTTTCTCCTCATTTAACCAAAACAAATATCTGCAAAAGATATACCATATTACCATATTTTCTAGATTTATTTAACACAGAAAGCTGTTTAACTTTTATTACTTTGCCCAATTATCATCTAGTCCAGATACACTTAGCTTCTACTGAAGACAAAAAACATTTATCTAGAAATAAGGTCCTAGTATTATTAAACTTTCTAAATTCTCATTAGCTGGACATTTCTTCCCTTTTCTACTTTGATGCACTGTGTTTCACCCTTCCTTATCCAAACCATTAAGAATATACTATACAAGCTTATAAAATATCAGTTTATGATATTTTTGATACAAGAATATGCTACAAAAAAAGGAATTTTGAGGAACAAACTACCTGATCAGCAGCCAGTAGAACTGTTTTCTATAGATGTGCTAAAATCAACTGTCTGGTTTTCATGGCCTAGCAATAGTTTTTTTGTTTTGTTTTAGTGTGGAGTTCAAAAATACCTGCCTGAAGATATACAGACAGGGCGTGGTATATTTAGTATCTGGTTTAATCAGTACTGACATAAGGACTACAAATATTCCTTGGAGAACCTTCTAAATATTTGTATTTAGATACTGACATGATGTATTGGAATTTCATTTCATTTCATTTACAGGCTAGAGTGTTATTTAAATAATGAACTATGAACTCTACCCAGGATAAAGAAAAAAATGATAACGGATAATACACCTAAAGTGATTAGGATAATGCCAGATATTAATTAATATTAAGCAATCAAGAAAAGGACAGCTGTTAATATTACTAATTATGGTCCTCTAGCAATAAGTAATTTTATTATTCTAATTTGTGATCATTTCTATGTATTTCTCTCTCCTCCACCAGACTGAGCGTTTTGAAGATAAAGAGTGCCTTACTTATCTTTGCTTCTTCCTACAGTGTAGTCCAGTACCTACCACATTGTAAGTGACTATCAAATGCTTATGATTAAATCAAAGAATCAAACCACCTGCTTCAAAACTTCTCATAGAAATTGTTTAAAAATATACTAATTAGGGCATTATAACCTTAACAACAATTCAGAAAATAAGACTTTTCTAAAAAAAGGCCCTGAAGGGTCACTGTCAATTCAATGATAGAAACTCACTAAGTAGCTAACAATATGATTGATGACAATTTTCTAATACTGCAGACTCAAAATTAATGTGAGGAAGAAAATGAATTCACATACACACAACATGAAAACTGAGAATACATCTGTCTATTTTTAAGGGACAAAAGAGGACTCCTGCCTCTATTTTTATCATTCCAGTACCTTACAATGTCTCATGAAATGAGTAACCTGAAGCATAACCAACCCAATGCCAATCAAATATCTGCATTAGGACTTCAAAGCAAGTTCAAAGATATATAATATGAGAGCTGGCCAGGCCCATTAACTTCCTCTTTGTTTTGGGCAGAAGGTACATCCCAAAATAATACTGTACCCTTCCCAGTTTATCAAAAGCTATAGGGTTTCAAGAAAGAGGTCTTTTTGCCTGTGGATTCAATTTAAAAAACATAAAGATTTTATTTTTCATATGTTCACTTTAAAGTATTCAAAGGGAAAATATATAGTTAACAGCTTTAATAGTGAACAGTATACAGGGAAACACAACTTTAAGTGTAAACTGTTTTGAGTATCTTCTTTAATAAATGAGTTGTCTAAGACTGAGTAGACATACATATTTCCCTAGAGAAAGCATGTTATAACAGGAGATCAAGTCTCTAGTTGGTTCTTGTAAATCTGAAGGGTTATGTAACACCTAATAAGACTAAAATGCTTAAACCTCTAGGTCCAACATTTTATGAGGAAACATACACAGAACTCTTCGGGATGTGAGAACAATCCCTTGTCTCTCTTACCATGCATGCTTTAACCAGTGGAATTCAAAACAGGATAGAATCTAAGAAAAGGGGAGTTCAGGCAATGAACAAAAAGGGAAGAAAAAATCTTGCACTGGATACTTCTTAGCCCACTATGACTCTCACTCATGTTTTTCCCTGAAGGTACCGGGAAGCGTCCTGTCTACTTTCAAGGAAAGAACTTACATTTTCTAGACAGAGTTTATCTCTTTCTCAGAGTTCCTTTAGAAAAAAATCTGAGCACCAACCCCTGTTGCATTCCCATTCTGAAAGCTTCTAATTTGTAAAGCAAGCAATTCAATTAAAGTAATGTGTTTTGATAGTCATTAAGAACAATATATTTTAAAAGGATGGATTGAATATATAAGAGAAAGACAGAAAAACCAAATGTTTGGGTCCTTAAAAAGACAGAAGAGAATGAGAGACACTCCATGTAGAAACTGTATACCAGCAACAGAGGAAATCTGGCAGTAATTTAAAAAGGTTTTCTTCTTCACCCCTTTTCTTTTACTTCAGTAAAAGTTAAAGAAATAAACTTTGGAAAGACCAAACTGAGCTGGAGTACACAGAAAGTGTAATACAATCTATCTACATTTCAGATAGCTGGGGTAGAGACATCTTCAGGTAATTACTAGATTTTTTTCTCTTTTTCTCATGGGTACCTCAAAAATCATACAACATTAACATACAAGCTTACCTATTAACTAAAGATAAAATTATGAAATTTAAAAAAATCTAAGCTTTTAAAAAAATCTTATTTTGTAGCATACATATTAATAACCATTATATAGTAAATAACTGCCACTGCTAGTGACTAATGCAGTTAGTCTCTTTATTGTGATTTGGCTTTAAATATTTTCTTACATTACATTAAAAATTAATTCAGAATTACCTGAAAGAGAGGGTACCCAAACAATACCAAGTATAGTTCAACGAACTGCAAAGAAGCCTGGTTGCTCTTCTACTGACTCAATCCTATCTACCTAATAGTCAACTCATGAGTTGTTTTGTCTTTAACGAAACAAATAACCATAGATATTAAGGCTGTATTACCTTCATAATGTTAACTAAATCTGTTTGATAGTAGCGGTCCTGATGTGCATTTGCTGCTGCTAATGTAAGAAGATAATCATTCCTTGCGTGGGTAGCTTTAGAATTACACTCAGATCGCCGGGCTTTTAACTAAAACACAGCAAAAGAGAAAAAAAAATCAATGCAAACTGATATTGCACTATAAGATAAATAGGGATACCAATCTTAGCTGGCAATGAATGGCATCCCAACAAGAATAAAGGTAACCATGTGGAGAAATATTCATTTGCATATAAAAATATTCAACACTATTGAGGAATTAGATAAATGATTAGAACTGTTACACGAGGTGAGAGTATTTCCACATGTTATTTATACTTATATTATACTTAACATATTTCCAAAGCTTTTCAAAATCCTTCAAAGTATTTTGCTCATTTTATTCAGATGGGAAAATAAAGGTTCCCAAATTAAGTAAGTACCTTCTCTACAAAGACATGGGTACATCTGCTGGGAGTTAGAAAATCTTTTTTAAAAAATCAGTATTCCGAGCGCCTGCGTGGCTCAGTTGGTTAAGCGTCTGCCTTCGGCTCGGGTCATGATTGCAGAGTCCTGGGATTGAGTTCCACATCAGGCTCCCCCCGCCCCTTAGGAGTCTGCTTCTTCCTCTATCCCTCCCCCCATTTGTGTTCTCTCTCTCTCATTCTCTTTCTCTCAAATAAATAAATACAATCCTTAAAAAATAAAAATAAAATTAAAAAGTCAGCATTCTTCATGTGCCAAAAGGACAGTGTGCTGGTTGGGATCCTGGCAGCAAAAGGCAGGTCACTAAACTTATCAGGTGTTCAGCAGATTGACAGTCTCACAGGAAAATCTCACTTGGATCTGGCCCAGAGCATCTGCTCAAGGCTGTAAATCTCAATGAAATGGATTTTGAAGATTTTCTAAAGCCCAAGGACTAAGTCTCTTGGACTAAGAGTTATAGATATAACAGGCTACCTAAGCAGGTAAGGTACAGAACCTATCTTTAAAGCAATCTTGAGAAGCAAGCAGTATCCAAAGTGCTAACATCTCGGCAGAAAACTCCCATGAACTGGGAAGGAAACGTCTTCCCTAAAGTAATAACTTTAAAAAGATTCTCTAAATTAGGTAGAATTCAACCCTCAAAAAACCCAATTCTTTTTTAGTAAGCTAAGGTTCCTCAATTGTGAAATAGTTTTCAAAAACTCACCTTTACACTTGCTTTCTGTAAACTGATTCTTGATTGAAAAAGACTAAGTTTAGATCTATAATAAAACAGAAAATACAGTATGTTTAATAAAATTATCAAATTATATATTACATTTATTAAGTATTATAATGTAAAATTTTAAAACAGCGATGCTTTTCCACAATGCTATTCCAAAAGAAAACTAAAAAAATGGAAAGCCAGGAGCAATGATTATTTTCCTTTATTTTACTATAGGAAGAATATTGTAGTTCAACAGGAAAATTGGAATATTTAATTAAAATATCCTGAATGACAAAAATATAATTTGATAAAAATAATATATTCATGTATCTCCTAATAAATAAGAGGCATCAAATTATAGGTTATTCTCAGTGTCATATAATTACACACACTTTAATTCACACTTTAGTTTAGAAACCCAGGGATAACCAATCTGTGGAGGCAAAAATTAGCAGGCTTTCAGAGCTGTGTGCAATAAGCTGTAACAACACCTGTAACCTACAGTATGGTATCACCAGGCTCTTCAAAGTCCTTAACTCATTATTTCTCCCATTAAAAGTCCTTCTTGCTTGGGTGCCGGCCTATGTGCTCCCTCCACGCTTAACATAGTATTTGGAACACAGTGAGAAAGTCCTTGGGCTGTGTGCCCTAGATGATCTTGTTTTATTTAATCTTCTCCCATTCTGATATCCTTATTTTCCTCAATTCCTTTCAGTTTGAGAAGAAACATAATCTAACAATCAACAGTAAAAATATGTTGATTTTACCCAAACAAAGATAACCAGGAGAAAGTTAACAGACAAAGAGTAAGGAATAACCACACTCCCATGACCAGAGATTTTTAAAGCTGCAATGTTTGTCTTGACTGCAGTGTCATGGTGATTGCCATGGGAGAATTCGGTGCATGTGCTGGAAGCTAGGCCATAATACAAAGGAAAGTTGCAGACCCCTTGGGAATGGAAGGTGGAGCAAGCCAGTTTCTGCACAGCAAATGTGCAGAGGATAGCAAAAGCAGCCTATCATCTTTCTAACAAAAGAGGAACGTACACGTCTGCATCCTAACTACTTCTCCACTGTTAAAAAAAAAAAATTGCATCCAAGATACTCCTGTTATTTTCTACCTTACCATATTTGTATTTCCTGGGGTTTTGTCTGTTTTTATTTTTTATGTGTTTTTGGTTTTGGTTTTTGGTTTTGTTTTGTTTTTATTTGTTTTGATCTAGAAAAGGCCACAAACTTTAAAATTTGAAAGAGCCTGTTCAAGATTTAAAAAAGACTGTTTGGACAGCATGATACTGGCACAAAAACAGACAAAGAGACCCATGGAACAGAGAGTCCAGATATGGACCCACAAATCTATGGTCGAATTATCTTCAACAAAGCAGGAAAAAATATCCAGTGGAAAAAGACAGTCTCTTCAATAAATGGTGCTAGGAAAATTGGACAGCTACATATAGAAGAATGAAACTAGACCATTCTCTTATGCCACACACAAAGATATCCTGAAATGGATGAAAGACCTCAGCATGAGGCAGGAATCTATCAAAATCCAAGAGGAGAACATAGGCAGTAACGTCTTTGACATTGGCCAAGCAACTTGTTTCAAAATATGTCTCCAAAGGCAAAGGAAACAAAAACAAAAATGAACTTTTGGGACGTCATCAAAATAAAAAGCTTCTGCACAAGAAAGGAAACAGTCAACAAGACAAAGAGGCAACTCATGGAATGGGAGAGGATATTTGCAAATGACACTACAGACAAAGGGCTGATATCCAAGATCTATAAAGAACTCCTCAAATTCAACATCCAAAAAGAAGATGACCACATCAAAAAATGGGCAGGAGACATGAAGAGGCACTTCTCCATAGAAGATATACAAATGACTAACAGACACATGAAAAAATGTTCATCATCACTAGCTATCAGGGAAATTCAAATCAAAACCACATTGAGATGCCACTTTATACTAGTCAGAATGGCCCAAATTAACAAGACAGGAAACAACAAGTGTTGGAGAGCCTGTGGAGAAAGGGGAACCCTCTTACAATGTTGGTGGGAATGCAAGTTGGTGCAGCTGCTTTGAAAAATGGTATAGAATTCCTTAAAAAATTAAAAATAGAGCTTCCATATGACCCTGGGTATTTACCCCAAAGATACAGATGTAGTGAAAAGAAGGGCCATATGTACCCCAATGTTCACTGCAGCAATGGCCACAATCACCAAACTGTGGAAAGAGCCAAGGTGTCTTCAACAGATGAATTGATAAAGAAGATGTGGTACATATACAATGGAATACTATGCCTCCATCAGAAAGGATGAATAACCAACTTTTGTAGCAACATGGATAGTACTCGAAGAGATTATGCTGAGTGAAATAAGCCAAGTAGAGAAAGTCAAGTATCACATGGTTTTACTTACTTGTGGTGCATAAGGAATAATACAGAGGACAGACAGTGGGAGAAGGAAAGAAAATGAAAGTAGGGTTAATCGGGGAGGGAAACAAAACATAATAGACTTTGGACTCAGGAACAAACTGAGGGTCTTGGAGGGGAGAAGGTGGGGAGATGGGTGAGCCTGGTGTTGGGTACTGATGGCACGTATTGCATGGAGCATTGGATGTGGGGCATAAAGAATGAATCTTGGAACACTGAAAATAAATAAATAAATAAATAAAATTTTTAAAAAGGACTGTCTGGGTATTCTCAATTCTCCTTTTTCTTGCAGTCATTATCCAAACAATCTGAGTTGCACCTGGATTTTCCAATATAAGGTTTTTAGTTTTTCATTTCTGTTTCATTTGTTAATCTTCATATAATTCTTATGTGGTACTTAAGAAGATATTAGTAATAGATAAAATAGTACATATGCTCAAAGATTATGACCTACAACAAATAAGATATATACAAATAATGAATTGTAGTGCACACTCCTTCTGTCTACTTCCAAATGTTAATGCTCCTTAGGTTCCCAAACTCAATTTCTCATCTTAGGTGATTTTATCCCTGTAACTATCATCTGATAGGCAACCAACTCCAAAACGAGATATTCAGGGCCCAGACTCTCACCTGAGAGTTAGATACACAACTCCCTACTAAATTTATTAATGTCCTTCAGTTCTTCAGAACCTACATATACAAATTGGAACCCATCCTTCCTTTTAAATGGTATCCCTCTTCCTTTTTATGATCTCTCTCAATGTGCACAGCTCACCATCTATCAAATCATCTATCAAAACTACACATAGTCCAGTCTTTATTTCCCCTTCCTGAGCTTCCTTCTCATCTCCTTCAAGTCTCTGTCCAAACATCACTTCTCCTATAAAGGTTTCCTTTCTCATTAGCCAAAATTAATTTATTGTATGTTTACAAAGCAGTGTTTTCATATAAGTACAGTAAAAATATTATTAGTTACTACATGAGTGACTTTAGGTACTTAATTTGAGTCTACTATGAATTAATAAATCATAAAGTTACTTTTTTTTTACTTTAAATTTATTTTATTTTTTCAGTGTTCCAAGGTTCAAGTATCGCATGGTTTCACCTACTTGCAGTGCATAAGGGGTAATATGGAGGACAGTAGGAGAAGGAAAGGAAATGGGAAGTAGGGTAATTCGGGGAGAGAAACGAAACATGAGAGACTTTGGACACAGAAACAAACTAAGGGACTTGGAGGGAGGAGGTGGAGGGATGGGAGAGCCTGGTGGGGTACTGAGGAAACAATAAGTTTACTTTAAACACATGTCTTTAATTATAGGCTTTAAATTTCTTGAAGATGCAAAACTTATCTTACTCATCTCTGTACTCACAGTACCCAAAATAATTATTCAATAAACATTTAGAGAGTGAATGAAGATAAAGCGGCATTTCTTTTTTTTTACTTTAAATTTATCT
The DNA here is from genome assembly GCA_004023965.1 of Spilogale gracilis. Classification (NCBI taxonomy): domain Eukaryota; kingdom Metazoa; phylum Chordata; class Mammalia; order Carnivora; family Mephitidae; genus Spilogale; species Spilogale gracilis. The sequence goes on from PITA01023259.1 coordinate 22,379, forward strand.
TATTTTTTCAGTGTTCCAAGATTCATTGCCCATGCCCCACACCCAGTGCCCCATGCAATAGGTGCCCTCAGTACCCACCACCAGGCGCTCCCATCTCCCTACCCCCTCCCTCCAAGTACCTCAGTTTGTTTCTGTGTCCAAAGTCTCTCATTAAAACGGCATTTCTTACTCTGTAGTTGACTTTTTCAGAAAAGTTACACACTGAAATAAAATGACTAATTTGATGTAACCCCTTTGAATTTAGGCCATATTAGAAGGCAGTATTTTGCAATAAGCATGTGAATTAAACTCTGTCAAATCCATACTTCTTAGGAACTGCCTTGGAATTGTCCTCATTTCCGCTCTGTGGACCTTTGGCTAAAGTAGGTATTTATATGCTCTAACAGGTCTGTCAACTATCTGTTCTAGAATCCCTGAAAGTTTTAAAAAACAAGTTCCTAAAAACCACCGTGACAGAAAATTCCTATAGAAGATCATCTAATCTAAAATCTATAGATCTTATTGGAAAGATGGGTTCACTGACTCTATGAAAGTATGGGAAATATTTGTGTGCTCAGAAAAATAGTAAAGACATACTAAATTAGGAAAATATTAAATATGTTTTCCAGCAATGTCAAGTACTTTAGGAGTATTCATCAATCAGTCCTTGGTACTGAGTCAACTTTGGAGGAAACCCTGTATTTTCACAAGATGCTTATGAGAATACTCAACTTCCTATTGATAAAAACATATTAGAAAGAAACCCCCCAGCCTCCCACTGGTCGTTAGTCTGTACAAATGTTCATAACCTTTCTGATTTCATGACTAGGGGTTCAGAGTTAGCTTTCCTAACAGACCTCTTTACAGTCCCATTCTATGGTATAGGTTTATTTTTTATATCTTTCCTCAACTTGGCATAGCAAAAATCTGTACTTCTCACTTTACATCTTTTTATTACCAATAGCCAGTTCCTCCTTTTCCGAATTATTCTCGAAATAAAGGGCTTATGATTCACATAGACTGAAAGTAAAATTCACACAGTTGCTAAAGCATACATTTAAAAAGTATATACATTGGAATTTCACACAAGAGAGAAACTGTGCCTGGGGCAGGATTTCTATACTGAGGTCAGTACTCTTATTTATTTGAGATGTCCAAGGTACCTTCAATGGCATGCTGAGGGTCAGGGATTTCCAACAACAACTCATTTAGGGTCTAACATGAAAAAAATGAGGCTCTTAAACCCAGATATTCTGATACCACAGCAATTTCAACCAGCTTTTGCTAAGCTTACAATATAATGTTCATTTGTCCTTTTTCCTGTTCAAAATTCAATTTAATGTGAAAACTGACTGATCAACTATTCTCATTTTGCTATACTAATTTACATCAGGTCAGACAATATAAATGAAAAATCTGAAAGTATGTAATAAAAATATGAAAGTATAAGTCTGATGAAACCAACATAACCTAAGAATGAGTCTATGCCCTATATTAACGGAAAACAAAGTATTGGCAAAAATAACATTTATTTGCATAATACTTTTTCAGAAATGCTAAAACACATACTTTGCTTCGATGTCAGCTTTCTCTCGTACTGCTTGAGCCATCTGTTCCGTCTCAAAGTACTTCTTTTTGCCTTTAGCTAAATCTTTCACTGTCTCTTGTAACTCAGTCTGGATCTTTGTCAACTGGTCCACACACTGTAAAATAGAAAGTGCAATTATTATGATATTAGTTTTCAAGCTTACCAAAAATGAATTTGTCCTAAGGACTATGACTACGCCCTCAGGATGGAAACCCAGGAGAATGATCAGCACTTTCAGTCTCCTTCAAACTGCAAATTAAAATCCAGTGAACAGCTGGTACTCCCATCTCAAGAAATGCATTGAATAGTGTCCCAGTTTGCTTAACAACTCTGCTTTGAGAATAACCTCGGTGCTGCTGAAGACTGACATTAAGGTGAGGCATGAGAAGAGCAACAATAAAAATGTTTTTATTGTTGGAGATACCATGGCACTAAAGGCAAAAAAATAAAGCAATTCTGCATTTTTTCCACAATCTTTGGATAAGGGTCATACTTATCTTCTCTATAACATTCCAATTTAAGTATATGTGCTGCCAAAGTGAGCACTCTGAAAAATCTTAATAAAGTCTCTACATGCTTGGGGAACTGATGGTGCGAAGAGGAACTGATGGTGCAACAGATATTGAAGAATCCTATTCTGGGAAAAAAGGAGCATAATCTGACATGTCTAGCATTAATCCAAAATGCAGGAGAGAAGCAAGAAACTGGTACCGTGTAACAATTACTACTCAAGCGCGCCTGGGTGGCTCAGTGGGTTAAGCCTCTGCCTTCAGCTCAGGTCATGATCTCAGGATCTCAGGCTCCTGGGATCAAGGCCCGCATTGGGCTCTCTGCTCAGCAGGGAGCCTGCTTCCCCCTTCTCTCTCTGCCTGCCTCTGCCTACTTGTGATCTCTCTCTCTGTCAAATTAATAAATAAATCTTTATAAAAAATTACTACTCAAAATTACTGCCAACTTGGTTCTCTGGATACATACACATATTCTGGGAGCAGGGACAGACATGATTAACTCAAAGAAATGTTTAATCAATAAATTCTTATAACACATTGGGGCCAAAGTAACATTGCTTTGGGACTCTTCTGGATATCTAAAGGGGAAACACTTTTCCCAGTTTGCAACAAACCACTGCAAAGTTTCACCAGCCTGAGGCCAACTCAGGGAAGCCTCCACTGAAACACGTCTGAGCCTGAAACAGAGTTTGCTGAACAGCATGTAGAGTAAGGACATTGGAACAGCAAAGATAAAGCACAAATAAACTTACACATGTGACATATAGGCTAGAGTTTCCCAAAAATGGTTAGGTGGTAAGAAAAGGACTACTTTACAACAGGTGAAAAACCTGGAAGGTTCCCTATGAACATATTTATTGAGCACTTAACAAGTGCCAGACTATAAATAAAGGGTTTAAAAGAAAAAAACAAACCCTCACCTCTTTCTCCTCTGCATAAAAACTGGGCCCTTGCTTAACTTTCTAGGTCTGTGTTTCAACAGAAACCTGATAAAGACACATGTCAAGTGTGTTATGTGGCAACACCACGAATGAACACTGATAGGTAAACTGCATCAATTTGGAAGAAAGTACAAACGCACAATAAGTATTTGGTGGAAAAGTCTTGGCTTCGGACTTCCGTGAGTATGGTAATCCCTATATTTGGACATGACCTTTGCAGAGACTCTGGAAGCTCTGGTGTAATAAATAAATAAATAAAGTTGTAATGAAAGCTTTTGGTCTCTTTAGAGCCAGTGGCTACCCCTGTACATATGCATCTCATTCTGTTACCCCAGACCTTTCACCTGAGTAACCAAACAGAGTAACTGGTTAGCTCTGCAGACTGAGGCATACACTGGTGGAAAAACTAATTATATTAGTGCTGGATGCTGCCCTGCTTGTTAACTGTGTCCCCTGTTCCTATATCCTTTTAAGTAAACCTCATGCCATATATGGCCTAGGATAATCATGACAGTCTCAGTGTTTTCTTACACTTAAGAAGACTCCCTATGGGCATGCGCAGGCAAAATGTATAAGTTTAGTACTTTATAAATATTATCACATTTAATCTTCCAAATGACTCCGATAGAAGTATTCATATTAGTCCCATTTTAAGATAAGGAAATACAGGGCACGGGTAGTTAGGTCAGTTCAGTGTCTGACTCTTGATTTTGGCTTGGGTTGTGATCTTGGAGTCATGGGATTGAGCCCTGCGTCAGGCTCTGTGCTCAGCATGGAGTCCACTTGGGATTCTCTCTCTCTTTCTGTCCCTCCCCCAGCTTGTGCATATACATGCTCTCTCTCTCTCTCAAATAAATAAATAAAACCTTTAAAAAAAGATGAAGAAATAGACTTACAGAGGTTAAATAATTTATGCAAAGTCGTACAGTAAGAGATGACATCAATCCCATGTAACTCACTATAGTTCATACCCCAGTTTTGTGATAACCATGTTTTTAAAGTCTTTATGTAGAGATACTTTACCTTAAAATAATAAGTTTTTTAAAAATTGACATGTAATTCACATACCACAAAATTCACCCTTTTAGAGTATATGATTCAGTGGTTTTTAGTATATTCACAAGGTTGTACAACCATTACCACTATTTAATTTCAGAACACTATCATCACCGGAAAAAAAAAACAACCCATACCAATTAGCAGCCCCTCTCCATTTCCCCCTACTCCTAGTCTCTAGAAACCACTAATCCACTTTCTGTCTCTATGAATTTTCTGCATTTAATATCAATGGAATTTATATAATATCTGGCCTTACATGTTCTAAGTCTTTCACTTAGCATAATGTATTCAGGGTTTAGCTATATTATATCATGCACTAATTCATTTCTTTTTGTGGCTGAATAAGATTTCATTGTTTAGATATACAAAATAATAATCTTTTATATTGCAGAAAAGTCTTCCTTTCTCTTTAATAGTCCTTCTCATAAACAAACTTCATATTTAAAAAATAATACTAGCTTAACAATAACCTACAAACCTCATGAGGGGTGCCTGGGTGGCTCAGTCAGTAGAGCATCTGGTTCTTGATCTTGGAGTCATGAGCTCAGGACCCATGTTGGGCACAGAGATTACTTAAAAGAATAAAAATAAAAAATAAAAAAATAATACCATGAATACCTGACACTCCCACAGAAAACTGTGAAACATCCCAATAATGCCATGTTTGCAGTTGTGGATAGCTTAGAAAGTGTTCCATGAGATACTGAGATATTAAGAACCAAAACCTGGGGCATGGTCTGAAAAATGGAACTATGTTTAATGGGAAAATGAGATGGATTATTTGTTTTAATTTTATTTTAAACTCAATTAGTTAACATGCAGTATATTATCAGTTTCAGAGATGGATTATTTAAAAGAGAAGTCAGGTGTAAGTTTTCTATAACCAAAATGTTCATCTAAAATGAGCTTGGCCTCAGGAAAACTAAAAAGTGAAGGGAAACCCAAGAATCCCATGGTGATATACTTGTACTGAAAGGGTCTGATAATGAATGTTTTGAGAGGAAACTAAGCACAGAGGTTAAAACTTTTCCTGGGGATGCAAACCATGCAGCTAGAATCTCAGTATATTCATACAAAGTCAACACCATGGGTAAAGGACAACATATGGGCACATGTGTGCACAGACTCACACGCAGCTTATATTCCTACCCTTTGAAGAATAAGATGTCTTTCTTAGTACTGGGTAACCAAACATCTTACGGAAATTACTTAATTCAAGGATACTAATTAAATTATTTTTTGCATGTGTGACAATGTCAAGGTGGATCTTATGATAGTTCAGATCTTTAAAAGGATTTCTTAAAAATCTCATCAGAAAACTTAGAGTGATTCCTTTCTTGTTTTTTTCTTCCCTTTTACATAAGTTTCTAAGACACTATTCATCAAATAATATTAGATAGCCTATGTGTGCAATGAAAAGATCTCTTGCGATCTACTCTTCCCTACTCTTCAGTAAATCCATAACCAAATGTTTTCCATCACCCAAATGAACCACTTCAAGTCAGAGTAATTTGGGTTTTCGTCACGGGAAAGTCTCTGCACATAGCAAAATATAGGCATACCTCATTTTATTGCACTTTGCTTTACTGTGCTTTGCAGATATTGCTTTTTTTTTTTTTAACAAATTGAAGGTTCAAGACATCAGTGAAAGATGTAACTGCAGATGCTTTGGAAATAGCAAAAAAAACTAGAAGTAGAAATGGGGCCTGAAGATATGCCTGAACTGCTGCAACCTCATTATAAAACTTGAATGGGTGGAGGACTGCTTCTTATGAATGAGCAAAGTGGTTTCTTGAGAAGGAATCTACTGCTGGTGAAGACTGTTGAAATGACAGCAAAGAACTTAGAATATTAAGTAAATTTAGTTGATAAAGCAGTGGCAGGGTCTGCACTGACTCCCAGTTTTGAAAGAAGTTCTACTGTGTCACATCACATGCAACAGAAAAATCATCTATGAAAGGAAGAGTAAATGGATGTAGCAAACTTCACTGTTGTCTTATTTTAAGAAATTGCCACAGCCACCCCTACCTTCAGCAACCACAACCCTGATCAGTAAGCAGCCACCAACATCAGAGCAAGACCCTCTATCAGCAACAAGACTATGACTCACTGAAAGCTCAGATAATGGTTAGCATTTTTTAGCAATAAGCTATTTTTAAATTAAGGTACATATATTTTTTTAGACATAGCTACTGTACATTTAAAACCTACAGTACTGTAAAC
>PITA01023260.1:0-14685 GCA_004023965.1 Spilogale gracilis
AATCCATCAAAATCCTGGAAGAGAACATAGGCAGTAACCTCTTTGACATCGGCCACAGCAACTTCTTTCAAGACACGTCTCCAAAGGCAAAGGAGACAAAAGCAAAAATGAACTTCTGGGACTTCATCAAAATAAAAAGCTTCTGTACAGCAAAGGAAACAATCAACAAAACAAAGAGGCAACCCACAGAATGGGAGAATATATTTGCAAATAACACTACAGACAAAGGGCTGGTATCCAAGATCTATAAAGAACTACTCAAACTCAACACCCAAAAAGAAGATGAACACATCAAAAAATGGGCAAGAGACATGAAGAGGCACTTCTCCATAGAAGGTATACAAACGGCTAACAGACACATGAAAAAATGCTCAGCGTCACTAGCTATCAGGGAAATTCAAATCAAAACCACTCTAAGATACCACCTTACACCAGTCAGAATGGCCAAAATTAACAAGACAGAAGACAACAAGTGTTGGAGAGGCTGTGGAGAAAGGGGAACCCTCTTACACTGTTGGTGGGAATGTAAACTGGTGCAGCCGCTTTGGAAAACAGTGTGGAGATTCCTTAAAAATTAAAAACAGAGTTACCCTATGACCCTGCAATCGCACTACTGGGCATTTACCCCAAAGATACAGATGTAGTGAAAAGAAGGGCCACATGTACCCCAATGTTCATCGTAGCAATGGCCACAATCGCCAAACTGTGGAAAGAGCCAAGGTGCCCCCTTCAACAGATGAATGGATAAAGAAGATGTGGTACATATGGAATACTATGCCTCCATCAGAAAGGATGAATATCCAACTTTTGTAGCAACATGGACTGGACTGGAAGAGATTATGCTGAGTGAAATAAGCCAAGTAGAGAAAGTGAAGTATCACATGGTTTCACTTACTTGTGGTGCATGAGGGGTAACCTGGAGGACAGTGGGAGAAGGAAAGGAAATGGGAAGTAGGATAATCCAGGGAGAAAAACGAAACAACAGAGACTTTGGACACAGAAACAAACTGAGGGACTTGGAGGGATGGGGGTGGAGGGATGGGAGAGCCTGGCGGTGGGTACTGGGGGCACCTATTGCGTGGAGCACTGGGTGTGGGGAAAGGGGAATGAATCTTGGAACACTGGAAATAAAATTTAAGTAACAATTAAAAAAAAATTAAATAAAAAAAAAGAAAAAGAAGTATACCTGCAAGTAAACTCCTAAGGTTTTCTCTAAGAAAAAAAAAAAAAAAAGAGTCTGTTTCTTGGTTTCTTTCCTTTTCTGTCCTTTGCTCATTTGCTTTGTTTCTTAAATTCAATGAGTGGAATCATATGGTATTTGTCTTTCTCTGTCTTATTTTGCTTAGCATAATACTCCGGAGCTCCATCCATGTCATTGCAAATGGCAAGATTTTATTCTTTTTTTTTTTTTTTTTAACTTTTATTTATTTGACAGAGAGACAGCAAGAGCAAGTGAGCATAAGCAGGGGAAGCAGCAGGCAGCGGGAGAGGGAGAAGCAGATTCCCTGCAGAGCAAGGAGCCTGATGCACAGATCATTGTCAGGACCCTGAGATTATGACATGAGCTGAAGACAGATGCCTAACCGACTGAGCCACCCATGTGCCCCAGGATTTCATTCTTTTTTATGGTTGAATAATATTCTATTATTCTATTCTATTATAATATCTATAATATTCTATGATATGTGTGTGTGTGTGTGTGTGTGTATGTGTGTGTGTATATATATACACACACACATACACACACACACACACACACACACACACACACCCTCTTCTTTATCCATTCACTTGTTGATGGACACTTGGGCTATTTTCATAATTTCTCTATTAAATAATGTTGCTAAAAACATAGGGGTGTGTATATCCCTTTGGATTAGTGTTTCTGTATTTTTGCCTAAATACCCAGTAGTGTGATTGCTGGGTCACAGGGTAGTTCTCTTTTCAACTTTTTCAGGAAACTCTCTGCTGTTTTCTACAGTGGTCACAGCAGTTTGCATTCCCACCAACAGTGCATAAGTGTTTCCCCTACCTGACCATGAACACTCATTATTTCTTGGGTTTTTGATTTTAGCCATTCCAACAGGTATAAGGTGCTATCTCATTGTAGTTTCAATTTGCATTTCCCTGATGATATAGAAATAAATCCACAATTTTATAGTCAATTAATCTTTGACAAAGGAGTAAAGAATATACAGTGGGAAAAAGATAGTCTCTTCAACAAATGGTGTTGGAGAATCTGGACAGTTACATGGACAAGGATTAAATTGGACCACTTTCTTATAACATCCATCAAAATAAACTCCAAGTGGATTAAAGATCTAAGTGTGAGACCTGAAACCAAAAAAAAAAAAAAAAAAAACCTCCGGGAAGAGAGCACAGGCAGTAATTCCTCTGACATCAGCCGCAGTGACATTTTTCTAGATATGTCTGCTGAAGCAAAGGAAATAAAAGCAAAAATAAACTATTGGGACTACATCAAAATAAAAAGCTTCTACACAGTGGAGGAAACAAATCAACAAAATTAAATAAAAGGCAACCTACTGAACGGGAGAAATATTTGCAAATGACATATAATAAAAGATTAGGAAGAACTAATACAACTCAACAAATAATCAATACAAAATACAATAATACAAATTATTACAAATAATAATACAAATAATACAAAACCCAAATAATCCAATTAAAAAAATGGGCAAAGGGGGCGCCTGGGTGGCTCAGTTGGTTGGGCGACTGCTTTTGGCTCAGGTCATGATCCTAGAGACCTGGGATCGAGTCCCACATTGGGCTCCCTGCTTGGTGGGAGGCCTGCTTCTCCCTTTCTCAGTCCCTCTGCTTGTGTTCCCTCTCTGGCTGTATTTCTCTCGTCAAATAAATAAATAAAATCTTAAAAAAAAAATGGGCAGAGGACATGAACATACACTTCTCCAACGAAGACAGATGACCAATAGACATGAAAAGATGCCTACTTCTTATTCCTTATGTATCTAACATAACTCTTAACTCAGAGCTTTATATATTACGGATAATCCAAATATGCTTGGTATACCAAGTTGAATTAATCAACAAGTATTTTTTTTAGGCTTTCTGGGGATAGAAGGTATAAGATGAAGTTCTTACCCTCAGGAACAGTAACAGGTACTTAAAATGGTTTCTACAGGTAATTCATAAGGTGAGACTTCTACATTGTTTTAAAGTATAGGTATGGGAAGGGACTAAATTAGTATTCAGTGATGTATTAAAAACAAAATAAATGCAGGAAAGGAGGGAGAGAGTAATATCAGCTAAGAAAGTTTACTATCCAAAATGTGCCAAATTAACTCAGCAGCCCTGGGCAGATTGTGGTTCTGTTTTTTCTGAGTTTATTTCCCAACTTACTCTCGAATGAGGGGTCATTTCGTATTCTCACTGTTTTCGTGTTTATTCAGCACTGAAACCTGAAGAGACAAAGTCTAGGACTGAGAATAGAGCATGGAACAAGGCACCACAGAAGGGTCATAGTTTTGATAGTGCCATAGGTAAGTATACCACTGATTCCTCTGGATCACCAAATAGTATATCAGCAAAAGCAAGAGTCATCACAGCCTTTCTCAAGCAGGGTTCTACAAGGGAACTGAACCCTAAGATTCTGAGGATGCACTGCATGTAATGAATAAGAACCTTCCAAAACTGGTGCATCTAAAATGGCACCAGTTATGTGCACTCTTAGGAGAAATGAGAATAAGCTTCAGCTTTTATACTTTCAATGGGGGAGCAAGTTTAGAGTAAATGAACCTGAGAGTAAACTGCACTACTGTATTGGGTTTACTGAAACAATAGGGAACAATATTTAATCATTCTTGGATGATTTGCTTCTGAATCAGGGTTTTTACAAAATTTCTGTGCATATCTGGGACTGCCTTTTCTGTTCCACTGGTTTATCTATTACATTAAGGGAGGAAAAACACTCTAATTTAAAACATGGCTTTCATTAAATAAACAAAGGGAATAGAAGAGAGGTAAATCAAAAAACAGACTCTTAACTCCAGAGAACAAACGGATGGTTACCAGAGAGGAGGTGGGGGTGGCAAAAATAGATAAAAGGGAATAAGAGTACACTTATCTTGGGGCCCCTGGGTGGCTCAGTTGGTTAAGCGACTGCCTTTGGTTCAGGTCATGATCCCAGAGACCCTGGATCGAGCCCCACATCGGGCTCCCTGCTCGGCAGGAAGCCTGTTTCTCCCTCTCTCACTCCCCCTGCTTGTGTTCCCTCTCTGGCTGTGTTTCTCTCTGTTAAATAAATAAAATCTTAAAAAAAAAAAGAGTACATTTATCTTGATGAGCAGTGCATAAGATATGAAATTGTTAAATCATGATACTGTACATCTGAAACAAAGAAGTATGTTAACTACAAAATAAGAAATAAAAAATAATTTAAAAAAAGTGGCTTTCATTAATTTCTGCCTCTAATAGCTACATGTTATTTATCTTACAGTGTTTTTGTGAAAAATAAAGGAAATAACTCCTTCCCTGGGCCCAATCTCTGATTCTTATGTCCTAATCTTTCTCCCATTCCAAGTTCATATCAAATTTCATTTTTCCAGCTCAGTGTTTTATGGTACTTCTATCTCAACAAAGCTATACCGAAACTCTTGGCTCCCATTGTAAAACCTCCCAAGTCCCTGCCACCTTAGTAAGTGGCAGTCACCAAACCAATAACCTCAGTCATCTTCTCTTCCTCCTCTACTACCCCACACCTGATCATCAGGAAGTAACATGCACTCCATCCTTAAAACAGATCCCAACCTTTCAGCTTTCTAACACTTCCTCACTAGCACTCTGGTCCAGCCATCAGGCTTACCTGTCTGGATTGCTGACCCAGGCGCCTCATTTGTTTCCTATACTCTTATGCCTCCATATTCCATTTCATCTAAAAGCAGCCAAAGCAATCTTTTCAAAGTACAGATCAGATCACATCCATCCCATGTTTAAAATATTAGAGACTACCAATCACACTTGGCATGAAGTTGCCTGCTTCCCCTCTGTGCTCATCTTCTGTAGTGGCCCCTGGGTTTCCTAAGCCCCAGCCCCACTAGCTTCCCTCCAGCTCCTTGAAAGTACCAACTTCATCCTTTTCTCTGTAATAGTCAATCTCTTTGACTGGAAAGTGTATCTCTCATGGATTTTTAACCACCGGCTCAACCTCTGCATTCAGGTCCTACCTCAAAGGGCTCCTTCCTAGGCTTTCCCTTACTAGTCATTCCAAATGACCTTGATAGCCCCATCTAGGTTATTCCTTATCACAATATTATTTCCCATGATGACAACAATGCCTTTTGAGCACATAACTAAAGAGAGATAGTTGACTTCAATCTCCATTCAGATTTATGCCATGCTTGGTTGGGTCCTACCCTCACCCTCCTTGCCAGGCGTGCAGGTTAAGGGGGTGGCTGGGGAGGCCGACAGTGGAGGCTGCAATCCTCAGGGAACTTCCTCAATGGTAACTCCTCCAGTAGTGTCTTGGCCATGTGGTTTGGTATGAGTGGGAGTTATTGTTAAGGACCAGTCACCAGCACTCTGCCCTCAGTGCAGCCAAGACAGACTGAGGGTGGAGCCCACAGGTTCAGAAATGAGAACACCACACCCTCAGCCTCTATTGACACTGAAATTAGAGTTTAAATTGTGCAATTAAAAAGCATCTACATGTCACTAAATATGATGAATGACCTAAAAAAGTTTATATTCTTGAATAAAACATATCATGGAAAAAAACCGACCTTCAATAAATTGATAGGATGTGCTGGGTATTGCTCTCCAAGGTCACAGCAGTATACGGCTGAATTAATATTTCATCTGGGGCAGCAAGGAAAGTCTTCTATTATGAATAACACTGTTCAAAGTTTTTTCCTGGCAAATGCTTTTCTTGTATATAATATATAGAAATCATTTCATTAACTACTGAATTACAACTTTCTGTAAATTAGAAGATCACAGTTATATAAAAGTATGGAGAACACTACAGGATGCAGAACTGAAAATAAGGAGTGCTTTATCTACTAATCATCTGAATATTAGTATTTTCCATCACAAGTAAGTAGATGTGGACTAAATTTGGCTTAAAATACCTTCCATTAAAAAGAAAATCCCACAGTTCATATATGTAAAATCCACATTTTAAGGCTTTTGTAAACCTCAGCAGCTATCTATCCATCAGATACTGGCTAGGAAAACCCATATGCTAGCAAGGGCGGTCACTGCAGTAAAACAAAGTAGAACACATTAAGAGTATTCTAGACTCAGTCAGTACACAAGATTCCGTATGCCAGAACCCTCACATATGAATGAGACCCATTCCAAGACCTTCAAAATTTCCCACATTTTCAAAGATTAAGAATATCTGTACATATTTTGCCTTCTACCAAATCACTTTTTTGTTGAATTTTCCGTGAACAGGCTCACATAATTCAGAACTGCCTTTTCAACCTCCACTGAAGTTTCCTCTCTTATTGATGACTTTTAAAATACGAAAAACATGAACACTTTATAAGAGTTACTGTTTATCAGAGGTCTCAGAGAAAATAATATAGTGGTGGTGCGGGGCCAATTGCTTGGCTGCACGTAGCAAGCCTAGGGCGATTTTAGTCTGACAAAGTCACACCAGCACTCACTGCGTGCCTGGCATGGACTGCAGGGCCATTCGCAGTCAAGGCTATGAATGCTAGTCCTTGCATGCCAGGGGCCACTCTGGCATGTGCACAGATACTGCTCAGCTTAGAACACTGCACTAAACCTGCCACTGCCACACAGATCTGCCATTGTTTCTAGGCTCCAGCAGTCTGTGGCTAGGTCAGATCAGATCTCCCAAAAGTGCTGGTTTCCTTTCCTCTGTCCAGTATTTCCTCTGGCAAAAATTCCAATTTACTTCACCACAGAACAAGAAGCCATTCTGGGAATCTGTTAACTTCTAACCTAGCTTTTCCATGTGTTGGGTTGGGTAAAACTGAGACAGTAAGGCTTCTGTGTTGAGTGGTGGTCGAGCTCCTGGACTTCATCTGGTCCATCCTCTCTTGAGGGTTTTTCCTTATCCCCTTAGAGGTAAATAAAAGCAGTTCTTAACCACATGCATTGATTTGTGCTTGCATATTACCACCACTTTTTACTTAAAAGTTTCAAGAACTCTTCAGCCCTTAGTAATATTATGCTTAGCACTTACTGTTTAATAACCTCAGCATCACTATGCACTTATTTGTCATATTCTTTGAAAATGTCTCATCTTGGTTCAGTCAGTTAAGCATCTGACTATTGACTTTGGCGCAGGTCATGCTCTCAGGGACATAGGATTGAGCCCGCATCTAGCTCTGTGCTTCGCGGGAACTCTGCTTCTCTTTCACTCCACCCCCACCACCTTCACATACCCCTTGTCTCTAAAATAAATAAATCTTAAAAAAAAAAAAATCTCATCTAAAGAAGGCACTCAAGTAATTCTTTTGAATGGAATCTTGCTTCGGAGATAAAGCAGAAAATGAATGTAAGACAAACATGGAAATAAAAAAAATACTCAGAAATAAAGTATTACAGAGAAAAAGTTAAAATTAATTTATCTAATTTCTTAATTGACAGAATATCTATTTGCACTAAGATTTGCTTACCTCAAAAAACTGAAAATGAGCTCAGCCAAAGGCAGACTCGCAACCAACTGAGCCACTCAAGGGTCCCTATAGTTTTCATACTTATTATCAAGTAATATATCCATTAATTTTAGAATCTTGAATTCTTTTTTTTAAAGATTTATTTATTTCAAAGAGAGAGAGAGCATACACATGAACAGAAGGGCAGAGGGAGAGAGAGAAAGAGAGAGAGAGAGAGAGAGAGAGAGAACCTTAAGCAGACTCTGCTTTAAGCACAGACCCCAATACCGTGCTCAGTCTCATGACCTTGAGATCATAACCTGAGCGGAAACCCAGAGTTGGATGCCTAACCAACTGTGCCACCCAGGCTCCCCAGGACTTTGAATTCTTTTAAAAAGACAGAACATTAAGTTAAATGATAGAAATATATTTTGCACATTCTGCATTCCATAGCTACTGGCATTCCAAAATGAAATTTTAGGATTATGGGTCTTTGCAATTTTCCTCTACTTCCTTCCTACATTTTCACTTCTGTCTTTCTAGTGAGTTCTTTCTTTTTTGGTAGATATGAATGATTCCAACTGCCCTTTATGGGCCGCCCTAAATTCCAGAGACTGGGAAGCAAACTCTACATGTCTGGGGTTCTCTTGTGGCTGAAATCCCTGATGTGACTTAGGACCTGTCAAAGTCAGATGCGATACCAAGGCAGAGAGCCTGACTTTTGCTATTTCTGCTACCGAGTGTAAGTGACAAAGATCTCAGGGTTTGATGAATTGCTTTAGAGTTAAAAGGCAAGAATGAGACTTTTAGTTTGTTGGTTCTGCTTGTAGCCCACACAGTGTGGCTCTAGAGTGGGAAGTAGTAATGACAGCTCTCTGATCATGCAGCCCCCTATTGTTAGCTATGGCTGTGGAGTTGGTGGAGAACTGACGTGTGGTTGTAGAAGAGAGGGCAGCTCCCACAGTGGCCTGGTTTTTCAGGGCTGCTTTGATAGCTTTTCTTAAAAGTTCAGCACAGAGTCTATTTCTTTAGTTTTCCCAGTGATTCTATAAGCATTCTGAATCCTATAATAAATCTCTTTCTGCTTAAGTTGGATAGAGTAGACTTTTTTCTCAGTGAGCCTGATTGATTTCCTTTGATATGCAGATTATAATCGGAAGTGGAATTGTGGGGTAAAAGAACTGTATATACTCTTCTCAAGTAAATCAACAAGAACTAAAAAGGCAAAAACAAAATCAGAAATAAAATAAACTTGGTGTTCACTTTTGTAGAAATACTGTATCTTTTTGAGGCATGTCTGAAACCAGAAATGAACCACTTCACTTATCTAGCCTAGAAGCCCCTTTAGAGCAAGAGACCTAATTAAATTTCTGGACCTGGGTCTCTTACTATATAATTGTTGTGATGACTTCTGCAAGAAAACATTGTATGTGTCAACAACTACAGAAAATTTTAAAAAAGATTCATCATTTTAACAGAGAGAAACACAGCTAGAGAGGGAACATAAGCAGGAGGAGTGAGAGAGGGAGAAGCAGGCTTCCCGCAGAGCAGGAAGCCCTATGCGGGGCTCAATCCCGGTACTCAGGGATCATGACCTGAGGTGAAGGCAGACGCTTAATGACTGAGCCACCCAGGCGCCACAACAACTACAGAATTTCTAGATGGCAATCCATCCTGAGAAAAATGCTGAAATGAGTGATACAGCAAAAAAGAGTACATTCAGATTATTTTATATTTCTATTTATTGCTTAGCACAATTTAGTTAGACAATCACAATTAAAATACTCCTTAGCTAAGGATCCCAAGTTTCTGAGCTAAAAATGCTCTTATTAGGGGCGCCTGGGTGGCTCAGTTGGTTGGGCAACTGCCTTCGGCTCAGGTCATGATCCTGGAGACCCGAGATGGAGTCCCTCATCAGGCTCCCTGCTTGGCGGGAAGCCTGCTTCTCCCTCTCTCACTCCCCCTGCTTGTGTTCCCTCTCTGGCTGTGTTTCTCTCTGTCAAATAAATAAAATCTAAAATAAATAAATAAATTAAAAAAAATGCTCTTACTATTTGACTGCCAGTAGTTAAAATACTTAGTTCTTACCTGGCCAAACATTATATTTTTTTATTAAAGATTTACTTATGAGAGAGAGAGAGAGAGAGAGAGAGAGAGAGAGAGAGAAAGAGAAAGAACATGAGTGGGAGTGGCAAAGGTAGAGGGAGAGGGAATCCCAAGCAGACTCTGCACTAAGCACAGAGTCTGACTGGGGGGCTCAATCTCATGACCCTGAGATCAGGACTTCAGCCAAAATCAAGAGTTGGAGACTCAAATGATTACACCACCCAGGTGCCCCTGGCCAAACAATATTTTCACAAGTATTTGAAAAATGCAAATTCTTATAATACCATAGCCACAGATCATAGAAACTAGACCATCTAGGCACCAAAGACTCATAACTGAATGGTAAACCATTCAAGGGAGATTTATATCAAATTGGGGCTCTTCATGCAGATGATACTCTGAAATGATTTAGAGTATGTGATAATGCGGGCTTGTAAAGAAGCCCGGCAGAGGAGATAAGGAGAGAGGCCTACCAGGGATCTGGAATGGCAAAGTCTCTGAGGCTTACAGATATACGTTCTTATATAAGCTTCCTCAGAAATGCTTCATGATAACAGTAAATCATAAAAATGTCATTAATGACTGTAGTGATACTGAAAACTATCTTAGAAACAAGAAAGAAAGAGTAATTGAGTACAATAATTTTAAAAAGCTCTATCTGTGGAACAATTTGGTGAGAAGGATCTTTTCCCTAGGCTATAGATAATCCCTACCAGTGGTGGGGGTTCCGTATCAAACATTCCAAAAGAGACCATTCTTACTTCTAAAGCCTCTATCTGGCCATGATTACTGAAGTTAGTATCACTTCTATAATGTTTTAAAGTGAAAGTATATTTAAGTCATTCTTCAACAAAAGGAAACCAAGCTCCTTGGAGAATTGGTTGATTCTTGGACCGGGGCAGGCAATGTACAAAATGAGCTTAGAGTATCCTGTATTCCCAGAAAATTGAAAAAAAAAAAAAAAAAGGTGCTCAAAATAAAATAAAACTGAAAACACACAGGATGGGAAGTATGGTTAAGAGATAAGGGACTTGACTGAAAGAGCTTCACTGGAAAAAGCTGGAAGTTTGAGCAACAAAATAAATACAATAGTATTGAATTATCACTCAAAGTATAAAATAAATATTCACAAGTCCATACTGATATAAATAATTGAGTAAATTAGTGGGGCAGAAGAATTCTAAATAACTACTCCACCATAATGGAGTGGGATCAGAATTCAGTCCTCCTTAGGTGTGGGCTACATATAATGACTTCCCTCTAAAGACTTCAGGATGAAAAGGGACAAAAGTATAACTTTACAGTGGAGAAATATGACAAGAACTACCTCAGCTAAATGATCAAGGCCAGTATCAGCAATGATAAGTCATGTTAACATGTATATATCTTTCATATGATGTGATGAAAACATCACTTTACCTCTGTGATCTTCCTCCCAAGAACCTATAGTCTCCAGTCTAATCATGAGTAATAAATCAGATATATTTCTACTATGAGGATTCTACAAAATATTTGACCAGTGCTCCTCAAAATTGTCAAAGTAATAAAAAAAAAAAAAAAAAAAAAAAAAAAAAAAAAAAAAAAAAAAAAGGGAAGTCACAGCCAAGAGGAGCCTAAGGAGACATGATTACTAAATGTAATGTACTATTCTGGGTAGGATCCTGGAACAGAATAAAAACCAAAGGTAAAAATCTAAAAATAAATGTGGGAAAAGTAAGTACTTCAGTTAATTAAAAAAAAAAATCACATTGACATACTTTCAAAAAGCAGTACCGATCTGTGTTAGACATTGTAATAGCCTATGTAGATAATGATAAATGTCTACATGGATTCTAGGACCTCCCGCCTGACCTAAAGCTGAGGTCTCTGGTAGAGATTGGGTGATCAGTACACTGGGAAGGGATAATTCGATCCTATTCCAATTTTATTAAGATATAAGTGATGTACAACCCCGTATTAGTTTAAAGGGTACCGCATACACTTTTCTTGAATAGTATGACTATTTTATTATTGTCACTAGTACATGTTACCAAACTGCTCCAATTTCAGATTTAATCTTATTTCTTAATATAGCATTAACCAATTCCTTAGAAAGTGTTTCTGAGTAAATTTCTCTACACACAGGGAAATAGTTCCCTTTGTGGGTAGGTTCTCTTGCCCGAGGCTACACAGAAAACCAACAAGTAGTCTGCTAGATTTTTATCTACTGGGAAGGGGGTGAGCACATTGACTTCCTATTACCTCCCAGAGGTCAGAGGCAGCTTGGCCCAAAGAGATTCTTTTTAGGGCAATCTGTTTTTATATCTGATGCTTGGTTATAGTTCTTTCACTGTTCTTTCTCCTGATAACAGAGGGTTCCACTCTCAACTGAAGTGTTACCTGATGATATATTTGCTTTCTGGGTCAAGGTGTTTAAGTGTTATAGTGAGAAATAGAAGAGACTCATGGGAAACTTTAGTTAACCCCATGGATGATAAAAATTTTCCTCCAACTATTTAAAACTCCATTAGTCCATTTCTGTGGGGCTGATGAACTACAAAGAAAAAAACAAGCAGTGATCAGGTTGACAAATGTTCTGTGAAAGGTAAGTCAGTGAGTGTAGCATAGGCTAGGTGGTACCTGGACAGGTCCTGGGCCCGGTGATAGGGCCTGTCAAGCCTGGGCCAGGCAGTCAGGCTATCATCTGGCTTGGGCTAGAGCATGATGCTCAAGGAGAACAGTGACTTTAATGAACATCTTTGCTTATTTCAGGGTATATAAAGAATGCAGTCTTTAGAGAGACACCGAGTCAGAATATGAAGTCTTTTCTCCCACTTTTATATCTGAAAAAATTCTTTTTTCTTTGCTTTTAAAAGCTGCATGTGGGATCTAGATGAAGATCTAGACTAGACTTGAGGTTATTTTTAACTTAAGTTCATCATGCTTTTTTCAAGTCATACTATTACCATGTACCCTGACTGAATATGCCTCATACATATTAAGTGATACTAATGATGAAAGTAATTGGTAAAAAGCACTGTCTGTCTCCTTTCCCTCTCTCTTCAACCACACTTAGTGAATGTCTGCCCTGCAGTAGGCCCTGGTTCCTATGCTAGGGATGCAAACCTCAATGAAACAAATTTCTTATACTTCTTAAGTTTGTAGTCCTGTGGGATCTATAGAAAGATAAACTCTGACTTTATTTGAAAGTAACTCATGAGATATGCCCAAAGTGGAGAAAAGTAAGAAATATCTAAATCCAAAACTTTTAGTTTAAAATTCAATGCATAGACACCAATCAGAATGGCTAAATAAAAACATACTGAAAAAAAATACTGAAAACACCAAATACTGTTGAGGATGCAGAGAAACTGAGTCACTCATAGATCATTGGTGGGAATGTAAACTTATACTGCTGCTCTGGAAATAATTTGGCAGTTTCTTATTAAATTAAATATGCAACTATCCCATGACTTAGCAATTGAACTTTTGGTGTTTTATAACAGAGAAATGAAAACTCATGTACATGAATGTTCACAGCAGTTTTATTCATGCTAGTCAAAAACTGCAATCAGTCTAGCTGTCCTCCAACAGGGAAATGTTAAGTCAAACTGTGATAGATCTATACCATGGAGCACTACTTAGCAAACAGCAACAACATAAAAAACAAACCACTGATGCTGGCAGCAACTGAGAATTATGCTGAGTGAAAACAGGCAATTCCAAAAGATTATGTACTGTATATTCATAGAGCATTTATATAATATTCTTGAAAAGAGAAAATCAGAGAAATGGAGGACCAGTTCTGAGGTTGCTAGGGCCTAGAGCAGGGAGGGGAAGGTTGAGCAAAGTACACTCAGAGGTAGGTAGGCAGGAGGGAAGTGGATGTAGTTATGAAAGGACAA
Source organism: Spilogale gracilis (assembly GCA_004023965.1). Lineage (NCBI taxonomy): Eukaryota > Metazoa > Chordata > Mammalia > Carnivora > Mephitidae > Spilogale > Spilogale gracilis. The sequence goes on from PITA01023260.1 coordinate 13,601, forward strand.
CAGGAGGGAGCACCGTACAAATTGAAGATGTTCAGTGTCTTGATTGTGGTGGCCCATAGGCGAACTTTACGTGAAATAAAATTGCATAAAACTAAATACACAAATCCATAAAAGTTAAATGTGAAATCCAAACAAAATAGGTAGATTACATCAATGTAATATACTTGTTGTGATATTGTATTACAGTTTCACAGAATGTTAACTATGGGGGACACTGGGTAATGCATGGGGTCTCTCCTGTATTATTTCTTACAACTACATGTAACTCTACAATGATCTCAATAAAAGTTCCAATTTAAAAAAGAAAAACAACAAAAATAACACAATGTTAAAAACTTTAATGAACACATTTATAATATTCACTACCAAAATATGTCTGTGGGCTCTGTGTTGGTTCCATCATAAAAACATCTACTTCCTAGACACAAGAAAGTGAGATTCAAAGTAAGCATCTGTCCAATCAAAATATTTTTTTTATCACAACTCTGATTTGGTAATAAAACAAGTTTAAGCATCTATAATACTAATGGAGACTTAGAATCTGAAAATGCTTATTCACAAAGGACAAGATGGAATCTTCCCAGTCATGTTCCGCCATGGTACTACGTAAGCTACTTTCATTCACTGTTTAGGAAGGTCACGATGTGTCTACATGTCTGAGGTAAAACGCAGACACATGGACTCATGCCAAGGGCTACACTTTCGCTCTTCTGGGTCTGATCCTTAGTCCTTTCATTGTTATTCACACAGCTAAAAAAAGAAGGGACACTGAAATGCTCAGTAATGTCTTTATTTTTTTCTTCATCTAAAAGTCTAAACAACTTTCAGAGAAAGATGATTTTTTGGGGGCGCCTGGGTGGCTCAGTTGGTTAAGCAACTGCCTTCGGCTCAGGTCATGATCCTGGAGACCTGGGATCGAGCCCCACATCGGGCTCCCTGCTCGGCAGGAAGACTGCTTCTCCCTCTCTCACTCCCCCTGCTTGTGTTCCCTCTCTGGCTGTGTTTCTCTCTGTCAAATAAATAAAATCTTAAAAAAAAAAAAAAAAGACGATTTTTTTGTTTAAAAATATGTCTAAAGGAATGCT
>PITA01023260.1:14785-28655 GCA_004023965.1 Spilogale gracilis
TTTTTTAAAGATTTTATTTATTTGACAGAGAGAAACACAGCCAGAGAGGGAACACAAGTAGGGGGAGTGAGAGAGGGAGAAGCAGGCTTCCTGCCGAGCAGGGAGCCCGATGTGGGACTCGATCCAGGGTCTCCGGGATCATGACCTGAGCCGAAGGCAGTCGCCCAACCAACTGAGCCACCCAGGCGCCCCTCACACCTGTTTCAACAGCTGAGTTCTTTACAAGTGGAGCTGACTGTAATTGCTCATACTTCAAATAAAAATATGACTAGTATTTTTTTTCTATCATCTGTACCAGTATAGGTTTCCATTCCAGTGAATAAGAATAACCATTATAATGATATGAATATTACCAGTGGTTCTAAATAATTACTGTTCTAGTGAGCTACAGATTGTGAAACAAGTTAGCAGCTACGTTTATAAAATCAAGTTACTCTGTGCCCTTATCTGCTTTAAAGGTTCAGAGTCACATGGACCTAGTTTTGAGTTCTAGTTTAGCCTCAGATGAGTCTTCAGTCTCCTGCCCTTTCAGCAGACTCCTCTAAGCAAGGGGAACACTCACACCCACCTCTCTGAGGTGCTGGCCTTTTCTATTTCTGCTGTGCAGAGTGCCACCAGCAGGTATTATATGAATATTTTACATGCTTTCTTTCATTAATATCTCAAAAAATAAAGAAAAACACAAGTGCTTGGAATATCATTAGTTCTCAAGGACATCATTAGTTCCCAACGAAATTCTTCTTCTCTGCATAGTCAAACTGAAATGTTGCATAAAGATGATTGTAGTTTGTGGACATTCTTTGGGCTAAGAACAAAATGTTTCATGATCTCAAAAGTAGTATCATAAAAAAGACTAGAAGAGGGGCACTTGCCTGCTCATTTGAAAGAGCATGGGACTCTTGATCTTGGGGTCACAAGTTTGAGCCTCACATTACATGCAGAGATTAAATAAATAAAAATAAGTAAAGAAATAAAGAAAGAAGATAACATACAAAATGTTTATACAGGGGACGGAATTAGAATAATTTTTCTATTTATGCAAATATTGAAACTTTCCATAGATGTCACCATATTGCTTTTATCAATTAAAGTTACACTAAAAATATTAATGGACCATGCTGTCACTGCATGGTCATATTACTTCATGCAAAAGACAGGCTGGGAGCATAGATAGTGAAAGACTGCAATGTTGAGCAATGCTGCTTGTATTTTTGAGTTTTGCCAAGCCTAGCCCTTGCCTGGGCACCATGTGTTAACTCTCAAATTTCAGACCATGCAACACTTTGCCGTTTGTTTGAAAAAGATAGGACGGTAGTTCAACTTGGTATTTCACTATCAGTATAGTCAACTACAGAGCAGAACATGTCAAAATTGATTTAAAAAATGTAAATATCTGTTATGGTATGTAATGAAAAAAGTTGTGAAAAAACATTTCCTAACCCCCTGTCATTTTTCTAAAAATAGTCCATTCCAAAGGATTTAACTCAAAATATGTTCCATTTGGGTGTTGGGGAGGGGGATGTTGTGTGTGCAGAATTCTCTTTTACATCTGTGACTCCTGCAAAAATATCTGGCAGTACATTCAGTTCTGCGTCTTAAAACCTCACAGGGCCAATTTAAAAGTAATATTATAAATGCTCATGGTTATCATCACTTAACTAATCTAAAGCAATAAAACTGTTGGACCTTTAGTCTTCTCAGATCATCCTGAGGTAATGGCTGAATTCTGCTCTCTGGTCTCATTAGAAAGACTTAGTTTGTCACAGAGTAAACTTCATATAAAACAAGGAGCTGTATTTCACTGTCTTTCAGAAAATAAGCTACAACTATGATTGATAACTGTATTTTGTTTCTCTGAATTTTTGGTGAATTGTGAACTCTGAAAAGTCAGATAAGAGTTATTCATCAACTCTTCAGTTCTTTCATATATGTTTTGAACAAATAAAATCTAAATCCATTTTCCAGATACAAATTTCCTCTTTCACCATTTGCCCGATATATTTATTATGATGATTCATGAATCCAGTACTCTTCTATGTGACTTTTTAATTTAAAAAAATTCAGTCATATTTGTATATTTTAAAATTTGTGTGGTTTTAAAATTCATTAACTAATACACTAAATATGCAGTAAAAGGAAGTAAGACCCAAGTGATTATAAACAAATGCCTACATTTTGATTTTAAGACTGTTTGTAAATTTATCCTAATATAGGTTTTCCTTAAAATCTATTGTTACAATGAAGTTGAAAACCTTAACTGAAGACTGATCTTTATTCTCCCGGTGTTACAGGGCCATGGGGCACACAATTCAGGTCTGGAGGTTGCCCCAGGGAAGAACAGAGACTTGGGGTTCACATTCCCCTTCTACCAATCAGTGCCTACATGAGTTCCAGCAGTTTGAGGGTGCTCAGAAATTTGGGTTCCCTCACTGAGGTGTGCCTCAGTCTCCTTACGGTTCTTTCCCTTCCTATGGAGTCCCTCATTCCTTCTCCTGCCTCTCCCTTCCCTGAGGATGCCTTGCTTTGGTCCCATTTTTGCTCTAATAGTCTATAGCTCTCCCTTTAAGGCCTCTAATTATTTAATTACTTTTTATTTATGTTCAATTAACATATAGTGTATTATTAGTTTCAGAGGCAGAATTCAGTTTTCCATCACTTGCATGTAACACCCAGTGCTCATTCTGTCAAGTACCCTCCTTAATGCCCATCACTCTACCCGCCTTGTCCCAGGTTGTTTCCTAGAGTTAAGAGTTTCTTATGGTGTGTCTCCCACTCTGTTTTTGTCTTATTTTTTCCTTCCCTTCCTCTATGTTCATCCGTTTTGTTTCTTAAATTCCACATATGAGCGAAATCATATGATATTTGTCTTTCTCTGACTGACTTATTTTGCTTAGCATAATATCCTCTAGCTCCATCCAGGTCACTGGAAATGGTAAGATTTCATTCTTTTTGGAGGCTGATTAATATTCCAATGTATATATATAGCACATCTTCTTAATCCACTCATCAGTCAATGGACATCTGGGCTCTTTCCATAGTTTGCCAACTGTGGACATTGCTACTATAACACAAAGGAGTGAATGTGCCCCTTCAAATCACTGTGTTTGTATCCTTTGGATAAATACTTAATAGTGCAATTGCTGGGTTATAGGGTAGTTCTATATTTAACTTTTTGAGGAACTTCCATACTGTTTTCCAGAGTGCTATACCAGATTACATTCCCACCAACAGTGTAAAAAGGTTCCCCTTTCCCCACATCCTTGCCAACATCTATTGTTTCCTGAGTTGTTAATTTTAGCCATTCTGACTGCTATCTCATTGTGGTTTTGATTTGTAGTTCCCTGATTAAAGCCTCCATTTAGTATGACTGCGGCACTGTGTCTTCCTTCCAGTGGTTATAACAATTTTACAGTTTTTGGTCAACAGTGCTAATAAATGGACTTGATCTAAACCCCATCTGATTAAGAACCAGTCATGCTGCATTAGCCACACAGGTTCACCCAAAGAGGAGGGGGTTACAGCTCAAGTGACATTTGCTGAATAAGAAGTCAGTAATTTTTTCTCTAGAACATTTAGCCCATATGCACCTCTCAAAGTTAGACATATGAGCCAAGATAAATGTGTAGGTAACTAAGAGAAGTTACAGGTCCTCAAGTTCTACTGCTCTGAAAAAGGTCAGCTGTACAACATATCAGAAGGAAGCTCCAAACTGCCCTTGGACCAAGGTAAATACATCTGTCATGTGTGCAGTCAATAATGCTATTTCACAGCAATCTAAAGCTCCCAAAGCACTTTACACATCTCTTCAATACTATAAAACAATGTGCAAAATATATTATTCTCTCCCTGCTTAACAGTGAGAAAACTAAAGCTCAAAAGCAATAATTAAGTTGCCCAGTACCATAAGACCATGTGGAGTGCCAGAGCTGACACTGGAGTTTAGAGACTTTGGTTATGATTCTTTCCCGCCCTCCCTTTATTGCTTTCTCAGGATGTACATTAAACATTGTTTTCATCCATATTTTTATATATTCATACTTACTCATCGTGTGCTTTCTATTTCCCCTGGTGTTGATTCTCTCACGCATAAACCATGAATTCTGGTATGAAGGTTGTGATTTTTATCTTACTGTAGGGCTCACAAATTTGGTATACTATGTGTATCATTTTGTAACTCAACATATTTGAGAAACAAAGTATGCAGAGAGATCCCAACATAGCTAAATGTCACATTATTTTACCCCATGGACAGTAGCTATTTTATCTGAAAATTAATACATTAAACCCTGTAATTTTACACATTCTTATCTGTAGGTAGTTCAAAAATGCATAAGCATGGGGGAACCTGGGTGGCTCAGTCAGTAAAGTGCCTGCCTTCAGCTCAGGTTATAATCCTGGGGTCCTTGGATCAAGTCCCGTGTCAGGTTCCCAGCTCTCCAAGGAGCCTTCTTGTCCTTTCGCCCCTGCTCATGCTCTTACTCACTGTCTCTCTCTCTCTCAAATAAATAAGTTAAAAAAATACATATCCTTTTGCCTCCAAGTGCTATTGTGATGTGTAGGGTGGGAAGTTGTAACTGTAGTAAACAGTGGCTGAAAATTCTCTTACCCTTCAAAGGAAATATATGACATAAAAAAACTTATCTATTTGTATGGGTCATGGGTTGGCAAACTATGGCCTATTGACCAAATCCTGCCTATCACCTATCTTTGTAAATAAAATTTTATTGGAACTCAGCCATGCCTATCTGCTTACATATTAGTGTCTGTGGCTGCTTTCACACTACAATAGCTGAGTCAAGCAACTGTAACAGAAAAGGTGTGGTCTACCAAGCCTAAACTACTGTGTTTGCCAACACCTGGTCTATATAAATGGAAAAAAAAATTTACTGTGTGGTGGGCAACGCATCTTTGTTACCTCATTTAATTCCGTGAACTATCCTGTGAGGTGGGTGATAGCTGAGTATCTATTACTGTACTAATATATGTAATTACTAAATCTCTAACACTGTTGTACTCTATTCTATGAAAAAAGAAAGTGGAAGGGAGAAAGGGGAAGAATCAAGGACAATTTTTTCCTTAGGCTACCTACTCAGGCTGGGGTCCTATGAGAGATGGCTTTATCTCTTCAAATAGCCGCTCTATTAAAGAGAGAATCTTAGCCCTCATATTTTCATGACTTAATCATGTAGCACTTTTCAAATGCCTAAGCTCACTTTTACAAATAAGTTTTAAGTTGAAAAGGAGGATATATTTTTCTCTTCTGATGAGACTGATACAGGAAGTAGCTACCTCAGAATACTGGCTAAATTGGTTTATCCTTTAATCTCCAAACAAGCTACACAAGAATCCAATAAACTGTTTAAAATGTTTTCCATCTCCCATTTCCATTTCTCTAGATGGAAATGAATATACAATTTGTAAACATAATGTAATATAAATAACATATACTCATTTCTATCTCTATTTTATTTCTTCACTTTTTTAAAGATTTTATTTTATTTATTTGACACAGAGAAACACAGCTAGAGAGGGAGCACAAGCAGGAGGAGTGAGAGAGGGAGAAGCAGGCTTCCCACTGAGCAGGGAGCACGATGTGGGACTCAATTCCGGGTCTCCAGGATCATGACCTGAGCTGAAGGCAGACACTCCAGGTGCCCCCTATTTCTTCATTTCCATATTTAACTTATTGGGAATCATTTGACGGAAATATATATATTTTCATTTATTTTTTTATGTCTGTGCATTTTTATTTTTATTTAAGATTTTATTTATTTATTTGACAGAGAGAGATCACAAGTAGGCAGAGAGGCAGGCAGAGAGAGAGCGGGAAGCAGGCTCCCTGCTGAGCAGAGAGCCCAACTTGGCCTCAATCCCAGGGATCATGACCCTGAGATCATGACCTGAGCTGAAGGCAGAGGCTTCAACCCACGGAGCCACCCAGGTGCTCTGTGCATCTTTTTAAAAATAATTCATTTTATTTTATTTTTTCAGTGTTTCAAGATTCACTGTTTATGCACCACACCCAGTGCCCCATGCAATAAGTGCCCTCCTTAATACCCACCACCAGGCTCACCCATCCCCCCACTTCCTCCCTTCTAAAATCCTCAGTTTGTTTCTGAGTCCATAATCTCTCATGCTTCATCTCTCTCTCCGATTTACCCCATATCTATCTAGCTATTAAGAATTTCCTAAAAAGTTAAATTTTGCCTTCAGTCAGAGCTCAACTTATGAAAATCTAAAGCAATATGAACAACTCTGTTCAGCTTACCCAGAAATGGTTGGGTAAATTATTCTCTACCCCCTATAATGATGATTCCTTGTTGTGGCTACAAGAAAAACAACTTTTCCACCCAATTTTTAAGCTACTGATGGGAGACTATCCTAGCTTTCTTTAAAAGCATAATCCAAGGAAGCATTGGATTCCTTCATATCCATATATGTGAAGGATATGCTAGTTTCATATGAAAGGCTATCTATATTTTTGAGTTCCGTGCTTGTTTTCAAGGATGGACTCAGGGAGTTCCTGTATTTTAAGGGATCCACTCTAAATCACATCTCATGACAGACTGAGTGAGTTCATGTAAACACCGTCAGTGGTATCATGAGTAACAAAATCTGTTTCCATCAGAAGCCCTTTATCCTGCGTAAGAGACGGGCACACTAACAGGCGGGAGAGGCTAACATTAACCAGCTACAGCTGGTTCAATGCTATAAAAAGAACTAAGGAAAACACAAATGCTAACTCTCGATTCCACTCCAGCCAGTACGTCAAGTCTGCACAAAGACAACGGTTTCCAAATACTCTGTGTGAATGAACTGGCCGGGCCTGGTTTTCTGAAGTTGTTTACTGAACAGCGTGTGCAAGAAGTCACTGAGCACTGAGGTGGGGGAGGGCAGGAACTGCATGATCTATCAGTGCACAAAGCCAACTTCCCGGATGATCTTGGATCTAGTTCTATAACACAGAGGGAGCAGAGAAAATTTTCCAAAGCAGAACTAAAGTACTTTGAGCAATTTCTTTTTTTTTTGGAGCAATTTATTAAATACACATGCACACACACATAAATACACACTTTGACTATTTAGGGTTTTGTTATGAAAATGTATCATTAAATCTCAGATAAGCTGATGGCTTATCAGATATTCTAAATTCTTAAGTAAATGCAAATAATTTCTTATTAGGTGAGTTACTTTCCAAGAGGAAGCAAGCTAATGAAGAGATTGTCACTATTTTAATTCTTTATACAGCCTAAAAGATCTAGACTTTAGTTAGTACTAGAAAGGACCACGGTGATTTTCTCCCATTTTGTCATCTCACAAATGGATCATCTGGAGCTCAGAGGATCCTTAGCCTGCCTGCCTCAGACCACACTGCTTGGTGGCATGAAGAACCTGGATATCCTGGCACCCAAAACTGTTTCTCAACTCCATCTTGTGCTAGACGTGGCTAAATGAACATAGCCAGAAAAAATGAACAGAGTGGCTGGCTTAGTTCATAATATCAGGGGTTTTGACCTAACCCAGTCTTTTAATGTTAATGTATGAGGTTACTTGAAATGTCAACTGAAAATTTAGGGAGTTTCCTTGGCATTTTTTCATGTTCTTGAATAGGCAGAAACTGTTATTCAGTAAAGTGTTCTGCTGGATAAAGGGTTTTTGCCTTGGACACGCAGGGCTGATGCTTGATGCCAGAGACATTAATCTCCAGTGCAGATGCTAATTCGTATGTCATCACCACCTCTTCTCAGGACTCCAGTCCTGCACTTCCATCTGCCTGTGTGACATCCCACCAGGGTGTTCTGTCATCACCACCATCTCTACATTTTGCTTGAGGCACTCACAAGCAAATTGATGTCAGATATCAAACCACAGATCCAGGAAGTTCAGAGAACACCAAGCAGGATAAATGACAAAATAACCCCCAAATCCTACACCTTGCCATATTATTTTCAAATTATAGCAGATGAAAGATAAAGAAAAAATCCTTAAAAGAGCCAGAGGAAAAACAACACCTTACCAAAAGATGAACAAAGCTAAGAATTACTTCTAACTCCTTCCTCAGTCACCACTCAAGCAAGAAGAGAGTTAAGTGAAATATTTAAGGTGTTGAGAAAAAAACCCCAACAACTTAGAATTTTATAGTTTGTGAAATTATCCTTTGCAAGTGAAGGAGAAATTAAAAGCTTTCTTGGACAAACGAAAATTGGAGTAACTTGTAGCCAGGAGACATACCTTGCAAGAAATTGTAAAACAAGTTCTTCAGAAGAAAGGAAAATAACATAGGTCTGAAACTCGGAAAGAAAGGAAGAGTAGTGAGGAAGGAATAAGTGAGGTTAAAGTAAAACTTTTATCTTAATTCTTAATTAATGAATATTTGTTCAAAAATAATTATACCAACAATGTATTCAATTATGTATGTTTATGTATATACCTTACATATATTACGTGTGGGTGTATACCTATATATGCTTATATGCATGTGAAATGAATGACAGCAAAGGATGGGAAGAAAGAATTAGAATTACTTATTATTATAAGATACTCACACTACCTGTGAAGTGGTCAGTTTTACGTGATAGTAGACTTGTATTTGTTGTAAATGTATATTGCAAATTCTAGGGCAATCACTAAAAAAAAATTAAGAAAGAAATATAACTGACATGCTAAGAAAATAGAAAAAAGGAATCCTATAAAATGCACACTTAAAACTACAAAGGGGACAAAAGAGTCGAGGATAAAAAAAAAGAAGAAAACAAAAGGCAACACATAGAAAAAACAATAAATACAGTAGATATTAATCCAACTATTACTAGAATGTCAATGGTCTAAATGCATCAATTAAAAGGGATTGTCAGAGTGGATCAAAAAAATGACCCAACTATATCTTGTCTACAAAAAAATGATTTTAAATATAAATTAAATATATGGAGAAAAATATATCATGCTAACATAATAACATGGTTATCTGTTATGGTATTATAATATCATAATTTTTAAAATACCATGCTAACACCAATGAAAACAAAGCAGGAGGGGCTATTTTAAATTAATTAAAAAAATTTAGTTTCAGTATAGTTAACATACAGTATTATATTAGGAAGCTATTTTAAATTTAGACAGAGCAGACGCAAAGGTAAGTAAGGTTATCAGGGATAAAGAGGGACATTACATAATGATAAAGGGATCGTTTCTACAAGAAAACTTTAACAATTCTTCATTATATGTCTGACAAAAAAGCATCAAACTACATGAGACAAAAACAGAACTGCAAGAAAAAACAGATGACTCTGCTACCATAGCTGGAGACTTCCACATCCCTTTTCTCACAAATGGATATATCCAACAAGCCGAAAAGCAGGAAGGACACAGTAGAACTCAACTACACTATCAGTTAACTAGATATAACTAGAATCTATGGACTACTTCATCCAAAAGTAGCAAACTACACATTCTTTTAAGCTCACATGGAATATTTACCAAGGCAGACCACAGTCTGGGCCATAAAACAAAATGTAACAAATTTAAAGACTAGGAACTATACAATATTTCCTCTTAGTGGAATTAAACTGGAATTCAGTAACAGAGAAAAAACTTGAAAATCCCCAAATACATGGAGATTAAGAACAAACTTCTAAATAACACATGGGTCATAGAAGAAATTCTAACAGAAATCAAAAAATATTTTTAAGTAAATGAAAATGGAAACACAACTTACCAAAATGTGTGGGATGATGCCAAAACAGTACCTAGAGGACAATTTATATTACTGAATGCATTTTTTAGAAAAAAAATTTAAAATCAATAATGTAAGTTCCTCCCCTAACAGATTATAAAAAGAGCACACTAAATATAAGGTAAGCAGAAGGAAAAAAATATAAAGATGAAAGCAGGAATCAGTGAAATTAAAATTAAGAAATCAACAGAGAAAAATCAATGAAAACAAAAGCTGATCTTTTGAAAAGATCAATAAAGTCTATAAGCCTCTAGCTGGGCTAGCTAAGAAAAAAAGAGAGGATACAAATTACTGATATCAGAAATGAGAAAGAGCACATCACTACAGATCCCATGAAAATTAAAAGGATACTAAAGGAATACTATTAACAACTATATGCCCACAAATTTAATAACCTAAAGAAAAAGACCAATTTCTTGAAAGACCAATCTGCAAAAATTCATCTAAGAAGAGATATCTATTAAAGAAACTGAATCAATAACTCAGTCTTTCAGAATACAAAGCATCAGGCTCAGCTGGTTTCATGAGTGAATTTGATCAAACATTTAAGGCAGAAATTATTCTAATTCTCTATAATATCTTTCAGAAGAGAGAGGCAGAGAGAACATTTCCTATCTTATTCTACAAGGTCAGCATTACCCTAATACCAAAACCAGACAAGGATATTACAAGAAAGGAAAACTATAAACCAATATATCTCTTCAATATAGGTGCAAAAATCCCCCTAAAAATATTAGCAATAACAGGAATGATATACCATAATCCCACCAAGAAGGATTTTACAACAGTTAATCAAGGATAGTTCAACATTTGAAAATCAATTAATACAATCCATCACATCAAGGGACTAAAAAAGAAAAATCACATGATCATATCAATAGATTCTGAAAAGCATTTGACAAAAAAACCTCTCAGTTAACTAGGAATAGAATTTCTCAACATGATAAATGAGTATCTACAAAAAACCTACAGCTAAACATCATAGTCAATGGTGAAAAACTAGAAGCTTTCCCACTAAGATCAGGTACAAGGCAAGGATGCCCCATCTCACCACTACTTTCCAACATTTTACTGGAAGTCCTTGCTAATGCAATAATGCAGAAACAAAAACAAAAACAACAACAAAAAAAGAAAATAAAAGGTATACAGATTGAGGAGGAAGGCCTAACAGTCTTTGTTTACAGATGACATGATCATCTATGCAGACAATCTGAAAGAATTAAAAAAAAAAAATAACAAAAAACCTCCTGGAACTAATAAGTGATTATAGCAAGGTTGCAAGATACAAGGTTAATATATAAATTTTAGTTGCTTTCCTGTGTACCAAAAGTGAACAAGTGCAATTTAAAATTAAAAACACCATACCCCTGGGGCATGTGGGTAGTGCAGTCAGTTAGGCATCCAACTCTTGGTTTCCGCTCAGGTTGTCATCTCTAGGTTGTGAGATGGAGCCCTGGTCTGACTCTGCACTCAGCGTGGAGTCTGCTTCAAAGACTCTTTCACTCTCTTCCTCACCCATACATTCTCTCCTTCTCTTCGTATGTATATATGTAGATAAACAAATCTTTGACAAAAAAAAATTACCATTTAAATTAGCACACTCCCCAATGAAATACTTAAGTGTAACAAATTATGTACAAATGCACATAAAAAAGCTACAAATCTGGGGCGCCTGGGTGGCTCAGTTGGTTAAGTGACTGCCTTCTGCTCAGGTCATGATCCCAGAGACCGGGGATCGAGTCCCACATTGGGCTCCCTGCTCAGTGGGAAGCCTGCTTCTTCCTCTCTCACTCCACCTGCTTGTGTTCCCTCTCTGGCTGTGTTTCTCTCCGTCAAATTAAAAAAAAAAAAAAAAAAAAGCTACAAATCTCTGAAGAATGAAATCAAAGAACTAAATAAATGGAAATTTATTCTATGTTCACAGGTGGGAAAATTCAATATTGTCAAGATGTCATTTCTTCCCATTTGATCTTCAGATTCAATGCAATCCCAAGAAAATCCCAGCACGTTATTTCACAGATACTGACAGAGTGATCCTAAATTTTATGGATAAAGACAAAAGATCTAGAATAGCCAACATAATATTGAAGAACACCAAAGTTGGAGGACTGACACTAACTAACTTCAAGATTTACTATAAAGATACAGTAATCAACACAATGCGGTATTAGTGAAAGAATAGAGAAATAGAACAATAGAACAGAATAGAGAGCTGAGAAACAGACCCTTATAAATATAGTTAACTTCTGTCTGATAAAGCAACAAAGGCAATACACTGGAGCAGATAGTATTTATAATAAATGATGCTTGAACAACTGAACATCTACATGCAAAAAAAGAATCTAAAACCAGACCTTATATCCTTCACAAAAATTAACTCAAAATGGAACATAGATCTAAATATAAAATGTGAAACGACAAAACTCTTAGAAGATAACATAGAAAAAAACTTAGATGATCTTGGGTATTGTGATGTCTTTTTAGATACAACACCAACCAAATAAATGATCTATGAAAGATATAAATTATAAGGTGGACTTCATGCAAATAAAAAATTTCTGACCTGTGAAAAATAATTGATGAAGAAAATGTGACACAGGCCATGAATTGGGAGAAAATACTTGTAAGACTTAGCTGATAAAATATTCCTTCACAAAATTTATGAAGAATTCTTAAAACTCAACAATAAGAATACAAATAACTCAATTAAAATATGGGCCAAAGACCTTAACAGATACCTCACAAGAATCATGCATGCATGCACACATGCACATGACAAATAAGCATATAAAAAGATGCTTCACATCATATGCCCTGAGGGAAATACAAATTGGAATAGAAATGAAATACCAGTACATATGTATGAGAGTGGCCAATATCAGGAACACTGACAAACCTAATGCTAGTGAGGCTGTGGAGCAACAGAAAATCTCCTTCATTGCTGTTGGGAATATAAAATAGTGTTGCTACTCGGGAAGACAGTTTGGCACTTTCTTACAAACGTAATTCTAATTAACCATTAAATCCCGCAATCACACTCCTTGGCGTTTATTCAAAGGAGCTGAAAACTTATGTCTACACAAAAACCTGTACACAAATATTTATAGCAATTTTATTCATAATTACCAAGACTTGGAAGCAATCAAGATGTCCTTCAGTAAGTAAATGAATAAATAAACATCCAGACAATGGAATATAATTAAGCACTAAAAAGAAATAAGCTATCACCCATGAAAAGACAGAGAAACCTTAAAGGCATATGATTAAATCAAAGAAGCCAATCTGAAAAGCCTACAGACTGTAGGGTTCTGATATATGACACTCTGGAAAAGGCAAAACTGTGGAGACAGTACAAAGATTGGTGGCTGACGGGGGGGGGGGGGCAGGGGAGATGAGTAGGCAGAGCACAGAGGCCTTTCAGAGCAGTGAAAATACTCTGTATAAAACGGCTAACAGACACATGAAAAAATGTTCAGCGTCACTAGCTATCAGGGAAATTCAAATCAAAACCACGCTGAGATACGACCTTACACCAGTCAGAATGGCCAAAATTAATAAGTCAGGAAACAACAAGTGTTGGAGAGGCTGCGGAGAAAGGGGAACCCTCTTACACTGTTGGTGGGAATGTAAGCTGGTGCAGCCGCTTTGGAAAACAGTGTGAAGATTCCTCAAAAAATTAAAAATAGAGTTACCCTATGACCCTGCGATTGCACTACTGGGCATTTACCCCAAAGATACAGATGTAGTGAAAAGAAGGGCCACATGTACCCCAATGTTCATCGCAGCAATGGCCACAATCGCCAAACTGTGGAAAGAGCCAAGGTGCCCTTCAACAGATGAATGGATAAAGAAGATGTGGTACATATATACAATGGAATACTATGCCTCCATCAGAAAGGGCGAATATCCAACTTTTGTAGCAACATGGACTGGACTGGAAGAGATTATGCTGAGTGAAATAAGCCAAGTAGAGAAAGTCAAGTATCACATGGTTTTACTTACTTGCGGTGCATGAGGGGTAACCTGGAGGACAGTGGGAAAAGGAAAGTAAATGGGAAGTAGGGTAGTCCAGGGAGAGAAACAAAACAAGAGAGACTTTGGACATAGAAACAAACTGAGGGACTTGGAGGGAGGGGG
>PITA01023261.1:0-28544 GCA_004023965.1 Spilogale gracilis
CTCCAATTTGTTTCTACCTTTTTGCCGATGTTCTTTGTCTCTCGTGGCGGTCCAGAAGTGGGAAATATCACATTTCAGGCTGGTTTCATGGGTGTTCACGGTGGTCTTGTAGTGGTTTTTTTGTTGGAATTCAGCTCTCTTCAGGGAACTCCCTGAAATGCGGTCACCTGGCCTTCCGCCATCTTGACCCTCCTCCCTGATATTTATTTTTAAACGGGTATCTTGCAATATATCTTTGGTAAGTTTCTCTGATTTTTTCTCAGTTCCCAATGACTCGAAATTTTCTTGCTCTAACTCTAGATCAAATTTATTAAGACTTTATTTTTTATTGTTTTACTTCTTTTATCTTTTTATTCAGCTTTCTAAAGATTTGTTCAACTGATGATTTCGAGTCTTCCTGATTTCCAGTAGATTTCTATAAGTCTACTTAATTATCTTAATTAATAGATGCCTAAAACAAATATACAGCTTAATCAATTAAGCTCTCCCTCTTGAGTTTTTTCTTTTTTTTAAAGATTTTATTTATTTGACAAAGAGAAACACAGCCAGAGAGGGAACACAAGCAGGGGGAATGAGAGAGGG
This sequence comes from Spilogale gracilis, assembly GCA_004023965.1. NCBI lineage: Eukaryota > Metazoa > Chordata > Mammalia > Carnivora > Mephitidae > Spilogale > Spilogale gracilis. Next base: position 583 of record PITA01023261.1, read on the forward strand.
AGAAGAGGCTTCCTGCCGAGCAGGGAGCCGGACGTGGGACTCGATGTGGGACTCGATCCCGAGTCTCTGCGATCATGACCTGAGCGCAGGCAGTCGCTCAACCAACTGAGCCACCCAGGCGCCCCCCACTTGACTTTTGATACCAATATTATGTCAACTTCCTACAAAGTACTGGAAGCTCATTCTTTCCTTCCCCAATAGAAGACTTTACGGAGCACTAGGCTTGTATGTTTCCCATGGATTTTATAAGCACTGACATCTCTGAAACTGACTATATCCTAATGTTTTTTGAAAAGGACAAAAAATAGACTGTGGGGAACAGGAATTCTTAAGTTTTACTGACTTTGGTCGAGATGTTTTTACTGAGCCAATCTCAACTTGGGGCAAGCTAAAACCAGGGAAACATGCTGATTTCTGTTATTCTCTCAAAGTCACCTGATGACTAACTTTGATTAAAAAATTTAGGTGAGGAGACACTCAAGGGGAAGACAAAAAATGCAGTCAATAAAGAAAGAAGGGGAGTTTTTTTCATGTAGAAGTATATAAATCCCTGGTTTTTGTTTTGCTTAGACTCAAGTCTATCCATAAAATTTGTATGGAGGAAGTCTTATATCCTTCAGCTTTGGATCATAGACCTGTGTCAGGATCCATCTTTGGGTTAGTAGCATGCTGAAGATGGATTCTACCTGCCTCACCCAGGGACCCTGGTGAAAAAGATATATAGGCTTTCTGTTGCTGATGTCATATAAATGAGACTCTAGACTGTGTAACCTTTTGAGTGAGGTTATTTTCACTTCTTATAATTCACTTGAGATTTGCCATGTGGTTGTGTATACCAGTATTTCTTTCCTTTTTATCCTTAATATTATTTCCCTTTATAGATATAACAGTTTTTTATACATTAACCAACTAAGGACATTTGAGTTGTTTTCAGTTCCTGGTAATTATGAATAAAACCACCATAAATTTCTATCTATAGATTTTGAATTAACATAACTGTTTTTTTTCTTTTAGATAATCTAGGAGTGGGATTGCTGGGTCATATAGTAAGTGTATGTTTCAAACTATAGGAAACTGCCAAGCTGTTTTCCAAAGTGGCTGTACCATTTTCCATCCCAATCAGCAATGTATGAGAGTTCCAGTTGCACTGCACACCCTACTGAGTTTTTAGTACTATGTTATTTAAAGTTTCTCTTATTTTAGCTATTGGAATGGGTGTGTAGTGTGTAGCTCATTATGCTTTATATTTGCATTTCCTTAATGGTTCATGGTGTTAAGGATTTCTTTAATAAACTCAGCAGCCAAAAAAATAAATAAATAAACTTAGCAGTCATTAATTATCTTCTTTGGTGAAGTGTCCAGTTCTTCTATTTTAAATTAGTTTGTTTCTTCTCTTATTATTGTGATTTGAAGACTCTTTATATATCCTGGAAATAAGTACTTCATCAGATATGTGTTTTGCAAATATTTTATACCTATGTGTGACTTGGCTTTTCTTTCTTTTAAGTATGTCTTTTGAAGAGCATAATTTGTTAATTTCGAAGTATACTGCATTGTGTTTATGGTGTCTTATTTAAGAAAGCTTTGCCATCCGGGGGTCACAGATATCTTCTTCTATGTTTTATTCTAGAATTTTCATTGTTTTAAGTATTCTCTTTGGCTCTATGATCCATATTAAGTTAATTCTTATATTTGGAATAAAGTCAAGATAAGGGGTCATTTTTTTCTAATGGACATAAATTATTCCAACATTATTTATTGAAAATGTATCTTTCTCCATTGAATTGACTTTGCACCTTTCTTGAAAATGAATTGATCAAATGTGTGTATCTATTTCTGGACTCCTCTGGTATGTCAGTTTCTTCCCAATACCACACTGTCATGATTACTATAAGATTATATTGAGTCTTGATATTAGATACTGTGAGTTCTCCAACTTGTCCTTCCTCAGAATTGTTTTGGCTATTCTAGATTCTTTGCCTTTCTTTATAACTTTTATAAACAGCTCTGATGAAGCAGGTTGAGGAATGAATGATTTTAGGAAAAATTGAAGCAGTTTTTTTTTGTAAGACACAGATATATGTGCAAGTAGCTACAGAAGGATGTATAGGATGGGGCTTAGTATTTTCCCCCCTTAGCTTGGGAACAAATCAATGTAGAGGAGGAAGTTTATGGTTCAGTAGGGAAAAGCAATAATTGCAGGAGGAAATTCCCTAAGATGTGGAAGACATAGGATCCTGAGCAGAGGTGAGGGTGTGGTTGCAGTCAGGAACATGTATGCTTAGAGGTGGCAGAGAATATCAGGGTAGAAACATGTAGATTGGGTTTGGGAAGCTCTGAGAAGTCTCACCTTATTACTTCTTTTTTTAAAAATATTTTTTAAAGATTTTATTTATTTATTTGACAGGGAGAAACATAGCCAGAGAGGGAACACAAGCAGGGGGAGTGAGAAAGGGGAGAAACAGGCCCCCCACCAAGCAGGGAGCCTGATGTGGGGCCCGATCCCGGGTCTCCGGGATCATGACCTGAGCCGAAGGCAGTTGCTTAACCAACTGAGCCACCCAGGCACCCCTCACCTTATTACTTCTATCATGTCCACGAATTATTAAGGGAGGTCATTAGAAAGAAAGGAAGTTGCTAGCATTGAGGAATACTGTGGCGTAAGTAAAATGAGAGTGAAAGTAAGAAACCATTCATTCATGGTCATGCATTTGAAATAAAATAATGGTTTTAAGGTCTGAGATGAAATGTAGTTTTGAGGTTTTCTCATCACCACTTGGTTGCTCAGACCTAGGAATTATTATGTTATTATGTAGTAAGAGGAGGAGTTGTAGCATAGTAAATAGCTATAAAACTCACCTTCTCAAAGGCACTAAAAGTATGTGTATTAGTTTGCTCAGGTTTCCATAACAAAGTAACACAGACTGAGTGGCTTAAAAGAGAATTTTTTTTTCTTATAATTCTAGAGTCTAGAAGTCTGAGATCAAGGTGTCAGCAGAGTTGGTTTCTGCTAAGTCTTCTTCTTGGCTTGGAGGCAGATATCTTCTCCTTGTGCCTTTATGTGGTCTTCCTTCTATACATGCCTGTGTCCTAAATCCCACTTTTTTATACGGATTCCAGTCATATTGGGTGAAGGCCCACCCTAATGACATCAGTTTAACTTACTGATCCCTTTAGAAAGATCCTATTTCAAAATACAGTCACATTATGAGTTGCCAGTTGTTAGGATCCAACATAGGAATTTTAAGGAAACACAACTCAGCCCATAACAGTACTATTATTTGTCCTATTTTAATATTATCTTTACTCATATTACTAATGCAATTAATTTTATTCTAGTAATGACCTTTCAAATTAGGAAGTAGTCACTGAAGCTCAGGTATTATCGCTCTTGCCAAACCTTCCTAGGAATGGAAGCCAAACTGATATAACTTACGTGTTTTTTGGGTGGGGGATAGCTGACATAGAAAGCCAATCTATTTGTTATCACTACTTCATTTGTGATCACTAAACTAGAAATATTCATCATCACCAGAGAAAATAATAATCAAGGATAATCAAGTTTTATGAATCTATAGAGAGAGTGGAAATCATACTGGATGTAGAATCCAGTGAAAGGCAGGCAGGCAGGCAGGCATCCATCTGGAAGAAACCACTACCAAAAGTCCCTGCCCACTGCAGTCCTGAGGCAAATGATTAGCAAAGGAATCCTCGAGCCACTGCAAACATTCACACCTTCACACCTGCCAAAAGGATACATCTGTTATCACTTCTGAGAGAAATAAAAATGGTTTCTACTTCCCTTACAGAAGGGCATATCATTGGCAATACCTAAGAGGTTGTGGAACACCACCTAGAATACCAAGAATCTAGCACTAGCAGTACAGAGGAGAGCAGAGAAGGAGGTGGGAAAGAGGAGTAGTGGGAGTTAGTCTTGAAGAGAATCAGCATTGTTTTATATTGGAACCACCTTCAGGGTGGCTATTACAGTTTCCTTACATAACGTCAGGTTAATCCCCTTGAATAAAAGTGGACCAGCTACTTCAGTTGGCAAAGAAGACTCTTCAGAATTTAGGAGCTCAATGTCCCCAGCTTTGTCACGGTCTTCTGACATGTTCCCATTTCCACTTTCAGGATTCCATTGTTTTCCAATCAGTGCCTTCACTTTAGCAATAGACACCCTACAAGGCTGGGAGTTCAACTTGTGTTGTAATTTAGCCACTCACAGGATGAGATTGTGGGTTTTCAGCAATCTGAGCCCTGTGACTCTAGGAAATAAAGTCTCTTTCAGGGCAGACACAGAATGTTTCAGATCATTTATGTGGTGCTTGAGTTGGGAGTTTGAACTCTTGAATTCATTCTTTTCTTTCCCTGCTTTGTCCAGCAACACTAGAAACAACTAGCCAATATCATTATACCTGTAAATTTGATAAACATATTTGAAAGCATCATATGCATCATCACCTAGTTCCTTGCTTCTTATAAGTATCTTATTAGGAGTATCTAATGTTGATATTTTACATATTTCTATTGCCAGATTATGCTATGGCTATCAAAGCTCTCTTTACTCCTGGAATGTGTCATTAGTGTCATTACATCTAACCAGATTAGAGAGAAAATACCAGCAGACCCAAAACTAATTAAAAAGATTTTTGCTTAAGATTCAGTTGTTCTGGGGATGCCTGGGGAGCTCAGTAGGTTAAGCACCTGCCTTTGGCTCAGGTCATGATCCCAGGGTCCTGGGATAGAGTCCTGCATTGGGGACCCTGCTTCTCCCTCTGCCTGCCTCTCCCCTGCTTGTGCATGCTCTCGCTCTCTCTCTCTCTCTCTCTCTCTCTGACAAATAAAATCTTAAAAAAAGATTCTGTTCTTCTGGAAACATTTGGCATCATAATCTATATTAGTAAGGCTCTCCAGAAAAACAAAAACAGTAAGATATATATATATTTACTATAAGGAATTGACTTATGAGATTATACAGGCTGGTAAATCCAAAATTTGCAGTGTGGACCAGCAGCCTGGAGACCCAGGAGAACCAATGGTGCTGATAAAGTCCAACATCAGTCTGCTGGAGAATTCCCTCTTGCTCACAGAAGACGGTTTCTTTGTTCTACTTAGGCCTTCAACTGATTAGTTCTAAGTTCACTGATGTAATTATTTTTACAAAATTTAATTTTATTCTAGTACATTAATACCAATGTGCGCCTGGTAACCCAGTGATAAATCATAATCTTAGTAGTTTGCCACAATTTAGAAAGCATATAATATTAATATTTAAATAAAGCATTATAGAAAGTTTCGTAAAGAATTAGGTATTTGTTATAATCTTTTTAAAAAGCCTTGGTCCATTTTGAAAGATCAACGTTGAATTTTTAAAAATCAAAAGAAGGGTGCCTGGGTGGCTCAGGCATTAAGCGTCTGCCTTTGGCTCAGGTCAGGATCCCAGAGTCCCGGGATCCAGCCCCACATCGGGTTCCCTGCTTGGCAGAAAGCCTGCTTCTCCCTCTCTCACTCTCCCTGTTTGTGTTCTCTCTCTAGCTGTGTTTCTCTCTGTCAAATAAATAAATAAAATCTTTAGAATAAATAAATAAAAATCAAAAGAAAAGAAAATGAGTTTTTCTGTACAACATACATAAAGAACCGCTTGCTTGTTGACATTTGTATTTTAAGTGCCTGGGACAAAATGGGTCTAGTATTTAAAGGCAGTTAATAAAAGCTTGTACAAGGACTTCTTTCATTTGATTTAGTACCAAGTAAAGTAAGAGTAAATATGCCATTGAAGATGTGGTTGGGTTTCTCCTCCATCTCTAATTGCCTCACTCTTCCTACCAGGCCACAGGACATAACTATGTATCCTTGTTACCCCACTAAGAAATCAAATCATTTTTATTTTTAAGTGGATACTCAACTTATACACACAGGCGGAATTCTTTCCCTGCCAGATGATAGAATGGCAGTGAAAGCTAGCAGGTGTTAACTTCTTTGATTAGAAATAAATAACTCCTTCAACAAACTCAATTGCTTTCCTGGTCTTTTTTAATCTGCCATGTAAATTCTTTTAATTGCTACACCTGTTTACTAATTATAATTGCTTTGGATACAGGGAATTTTCCCCAGTCATAACTGATCTATTTCTATTTCCTAATGACAAAGTATGCTTGATTTATTTAAAGTCATTGGTTTTCTTTTCTTTTTGTACTTTAATTTGTTACTCATCAAGGCAGATCATCCACAGTGATCAAAAAGAGAAATGGCAAGTAGATCCTAAAGTATACATCTTAATCTGAGTAACATCTGAAAACATAAGACTGTAATTACATTTTCCATTGTAAACTCAACTTTGGTGCTTTTGCAAGAATTTCTAATGTCAGTTTCTGACATAAATCATTTTCTTCAATGCAGATGTATTCTCAAAATAAAATACTGAAAAAATAAAATAAATTTAAAGTCAAAAAAAGAATGCAAGCATTAAAAAAAGAAAATATGTCATAGGAAGGTAATATTTTCCTATATGCTAATTTAGTATAATTTTATAGCATACTGAAACTTCTGAGTAAACTGAAGGTATGTTTAACAACAAAATACATATAGCATATATGGCTAAACTTACAATTTTCTTTGTGTAAAAGCAGCAGTGAATTTGCATCCTGAAACTAATCTGCATAGCCCTTGCTTTTTTCTGAAATTTGATAGACATGGTGTCTCACAAAACCATGTACCACAGTGCTAATGATGCCATCTTTTTGCATCAATCTATGCAAATTTCTCTAATGAGATAGTTCCCCAAGTGGCATGGATTTTTTTAACTTTTCCAGAAAAATGAGAAAATTTTTATCAACCATTTACTCTTCTAAACAAACGTTATATTACAACCAATTGCTCTTTTAGTTATGCTTTAGAAGATTTTTCAAAAGTTAAGACATACCTGATGTTTTTGATTTGCACAACTATAGAAGATAACTGGATAAAACACACTAGATGAAAAGATGAGTCTTAGTATCTCAGCCATTGTTAAAATTAATTCAGTACTTATGCTGTAGAAGCACAAATGTCAATTACTGACCCTTTATCTTTTTCTTGTATGAATTCATTTAGTAAATGTTGGGTTTCCAATTGGGTCAGATTCTGGACTTTTGTTTCTTTTTTTCTTCTTCCTATATACACTTTTTTCTTCTTCTTCTTCTCCTTCTTCTCCTTCTCCTCCTCCTCCTCCTCCTCCTCCTCCTCCTCCTCCTTCTCCTTCTTCTTCTTCTTCTCCCTTCTCCTTTTTCTCCTCCTCCTTGTCTCCTCTTCCTTCTTCTTCCTCTCCTCTTTTCAAGTTTTAATTTTAATTCCAGTATAGTTAACGTACAGGTATATTATTAGTTTCAGGTGGAATATCGAGAGATTCAACACTTCTATATATCACCTAGAGTTCATCATGTGTGCTCCTTAATTAATCCTCATCTCTCTCTTTCTCTCCCTCCCTCTCTTTTTTTCTCTTTCCATATACTTGGAGGCATTATCCCTACCCTATTTATTTATAAATTTCCTTTTCCAGAGAGACTCAAATTGATATTATGAGGATTAGGGACCTCCCACATTGCAGTATTTATTTTTTAGGGTTTAAGGACCCTGAGCTTAAGTTGGTTTTGAATTAATTTCTTGATATGCTATAGGAGCATCATTGGCATTTTTCCATAATTATCCTCAGGATTGGGATCTTTCTTGATAACAGGCATAGGCAGCACCAGGAACTAAAGTATTTTGTGGAGTCCTAGTGAGCCATCTGCCTTTAGGGTGGACCTCAAAAATTCAAAACTTCAAATAGCAACTACTCTCCAAATAGTGATTATTCTTCCTCCACAAAAGTGACCTCCTGACCATTTCACATATTGCATATATTCCACAGGGTATAGCCTTTCCCATGAGTGCTCTATGGAATAGGGGATCCACACCTGGTTGAGATTAACTGGTGACAATTAATTGGTCACAGGGTAAAATTTGTTCCACTGAGCCTAGTGTTAGCAACAGCTTATTCTAAATTTGAAACACCTCATTCATTCTAAGATACATAGATGGGTCTGGGCCATGACAAATGTCCAGGGCTACTTTAAAGAGAACATCAATCCTATACTCCAGTCCACAAATGCTAATTATTTATCAAAATTTCCAACTTAGGTTGGTCAAATATATAACAGAAACTTGGTAGAATTTAGCAAATGCAACACAAAGGAGGACAATTAAAAGGCAAGCCAGCCGGTAGTAGAAGTTCAAATCACATACTTTCTATCAGACCACAGAGTCAATGATCAAGCCAAAGCAAGAGAAAAAAGACCCCCAGTGCTTGTGGTCATCACCTAGGCCATACTGCTCACATTGCCAATAGTTGTGCCTACTTGGAAGGCACAGGATGGACCCCTCACTCCAAATGAGGTTCAGATAATGTCACCTACACACCAAGAACATATTCAAAGTTTTAACTCACATTATGAGGATTTTGAGGTAGAACAGGGTGGACTTCCTAAACAGGACTGAAAATATCTTGAGAGAGCAAGAAAAGGAAATTGGCTTGGAGTTTCTATTGTAGTTAAGGGGTGGGACCATGGTGAGTGTCCCTATGCATAAGTAAGGTCTTGCATTATTTAAAACTCCCATTAACACCAGTGAAGGGTACACTTTATCAGCTTGCCCAAATGTGGGTAGATGAAAAGGAGGGAGAGGCAGGGCTTAAAAGCTGTCAGTAGTCCACAATAATACAAAAATGGAATCAGACTCTTTATTGCTCCACCCAGATTAGTCAATTAATTGTACTGATAGGGGATTGTACCAAATCTGTTCTATTTGACTTAAACAACACTGGATAAGATTGACAACTATAAGTCCTAGTAGGATGATTGAAAAAATCTGGAGAAGAGGCCTTAGCCAGTTGCCGTCAAGCCAGTTCAATACATAAAAGCTTAGAAAAGAGTCCAGCAATAACAACATAAGTTTAAAAAGAATCGTATCAGTGTCCAGAATGTTAATCTTGTTCTTTGTTTTAAGGCTGTTCTTTTTAGAGTCAGCAGGTATTGGGAGGTTTCTGAGCATTTTTAAACTAAGATTTATTTTTGGTTAGCAATTAAGTTATGGATGATGGTTTTTCTCAGTTTTAAATTGACCAGATGTACATCAGATGAGAACTGAGAGAAGGAGACAGAACCACCTTTGATCACCCAAGGTCAAAGATTTTCTCTCTCTACCAGCCAGGGTTGTTATTCTCTTTCCATAGCCACATGCTTGGTATGATTGGTTCCTGCAACAATCACTTCACCATTTTTTCCAATCCTCCCAATATGTTACCCAAACCATATCTCTGATATTGTACCTATGTGGTTCAGAAAGTTTTTCTTTGTTTTTCTTGTACCATTTGAGATAATCTTTCACCTCCTGATATGTGGGCCATGCCTAGACCACATTAGGTGGTACATATTAATGATTATTATTATTATCAATATCCACAGTTGCCCAAATACATCAAGCATAGCCAGACAACTAAAGAAGCATCAGATTAGAGTTTCCCATCCCCACAATCTTGTTTATTTCAAGTTCTAATAGTCTGATTTCCCAGAAGCAGGTATGGAAGTAACAAACAGTAAGAGTGAGAAGAGTAAATCATATGATTTGAATTTTCTTGCAGCCCCTCTGGTCTTCCTCCCCCACCCTACCCCTAACCTCATAATGAGGCATTTTATTTGAATGGAAGGTAACCTTCTGTGGAATTACCATATTTAGAGCCCAAACTGCCTATAATGTGTGTTCTACTGGGAGCTGAGCCTTTGTTGCACAGTTATCTTTTTCATTTTCTCCTCTAGGAGTTTATCTTTCAATCCATCTACTGTCTGGGGATAATATGGGACATAAAATGCCTATAGAATGCCTATATAACTTCCCACTATTTGTTTGTTTTTGCTATGAAGACTGTATCAGTGTCTAATCACATGTTTAGAGAATTAAGATATGCTACATAGTTCACCTAAGAGGCACTGAATAGTATGGTCTCCATTTGCTAAGTGGACAGGGATGGCAATACCGTACCCTGAAAAGGTGTCTATGAAGCCAATGCCCGGTGATACTCTCAAGAGGAAAATAGGGGGGCTATTATAGACTGTTTGCCAGGATTGGTCAGATCTAATACCTCAGGATATGTGTCCCAAAGCTCCCTTTGCCACTTGACTGTGTAGCTAGCATTATGGGCACATTTGTCAGACTCCTAAGCCTCATGTACTAGTTCTTGCTTTTGGAGTTCATCCCTGGATTGTAAATGAATTACCATACCCTGTGCAATGCTATATTCAGACGGATGCTGTTTCCAGGCGTCCTTTTCTGGATACTGTGGATTTGATCAGTATAATGATTGCTTTTTATTGATTGATTGATTGATTGATTGATTTTTCTTTTTTTTATTGTTACTTAAGTTTTTTATTTTCCAGTGTTCCAAGAGTCAACTTGACTGGACCATAGGGTGTTCAGATATTTGACTAAATATTATTTCTTTGTATGTTTTTAAAAATATTTTATTTATTTATTTGACAGAGAGAAAGAGAGAGAGAGAGCCCGCAAAGTAGGCAGAGAGGCAGTCAGAGGGAGAGGGAGAAGCAGGTTCCCAGCTGAGCAGAGAGCCTGATGCAGGGTTCGATCCCAGGACCCTGGGAATGACCTGAGCCAAAGGCAGATGCTTAACTGAAACACCCAGGAGACCCTATTTCTGGGTATGTTTGTGTTGCTATTTCTGAATAAGATTAACAATTGAATTGGTAGACTGAGTAAAGCAGGTTGCCATTCCCAATGTGGGTGGTCATCATCTAAACTGTTGAGAGCCTGGATAGAACAAAAAAGCAGATGAGGGGAGAATTTGTCCCCTCTGTGCCTTACTGTTTAAGCTGGGACACCAGTCTTCTGCCCTGAGACTGAGACTTATACCATCAGCTCTCTCTGGTTCTCAGGCCTTTACAACTTTTCTGGGTCTTCTGCTTACAGGTGTGAGATCCTGGGACTTCTTATCCTCTCTAATCACTTGAGCCAATTCTTCATGGTAAATAAATAAGTTAATTACTATCCAATTGGTTTTGTTTTTCTGAAGAACCCTGATTAATACATATTTTGATACTGATAGTGGTTCTAGAGGAATAGATGTTAAGAATGAGCTTTCTGAACTATTTCAGAGTTTCTGGAATTGACTGTCTATACTTATTAGATTTAAAGATGCTAATGATTATTTCCAGTAGTAAAGAGAGCAATGATAGAACACGGCAGGATCTGGTAATACAGATATACAAGATATCTGTATTGTATATTCCTAACTTAAAAAGGAAGGAGCTGGGCGACTGCATATATGATAATTTTGAATATTTTTGGGAAATTGGTGAATATAATGAGACTGGCTCATTACGAAGTTGCTCCTAATGTCACTGGACAAAGTAGTGGGAAAAAAAAGGATAGGTTCAGGGATTTGAATGCGTAGCTCAAGCACCACATAAATTATCTGAAAGTTTTTGTGTGTGCCCTGAAGGAGACCCTTTTCTACTGCAGCTGCAGGGCTGAGATTGCTGAAAATCAAACACAGAATTTCTTCCAGCAATTAGCTGAATTACAACACAAGTTGAACTCCCAGTCTCACGAGGTGTCTACTGTTAAAGTAAGGGCATTGATTAGGAAATAATTGGGTATTATAAGTTGGGATGGGAACATATGGGAAGATCTTGATGAAGTTCAGGACATATAGCCTCTAAATTCTGATGAGTCTGCTTTGCCAGTGAAAATGCCCTGCCCAACCCCAGTGGTAGCAATTTTCCCACTCCCAGAGTTAGGACCCTTTCTACCCCTATTTGAGAAGATTAGCCCTGCATTTCTCAAGGAAACTGTAATGTCTTCGCTCAGGCAGTTGCCATGGAGGGCAATGCTGATACTCCTCAAGACTCATTCCCACCACCCATTTGCTTCTATACCCGTAATTAGATTCAAGTCTCAGCAGACCCCTAAAGGTGAGGTACAAGCATGACCCATGAAGGAACTGAACTGCAACCGAAGGCACCACCTGGTCAAGCTTATGATGATGGGCTGTCTTTCTGCAAGATCTGTCTGTCTTCCACATAGGCCAGATAGCCAAGTCGATATACGTGTGTGTGTGTGTGTGTGTGTGTGTGTGTGTGTGTGTGTGCAGGTCACCAACAAGGGCTGAGTTTTGTGCGATTTGCTGCCATTTAATGTCTTTACAGAGGCTGGGAATTATCTAATCATCCTTCTGCCAGGCACTACACCTCCAGCCTGTTGGCTTTTGCCCATAAGTCAGTGGCCATGTAACAGGGTACATTCTGGGAGGTGTTTTCCAGGACAAACACCATGGAAATATCCTTTTGAACAACGTTCCCTTTTTCACGCACTGTTGTAGTACATTTTTCTTTCTGGCTGCACTGAAGCAGGGGCCCAGTACACCTCACTGGCCTTGAATTCCGCTGATCTATCTGTGAATCAGGTATCCTTCAGGAACCAAAGCCCCCAAGAAGCCCAAGATGCCAGCACAGACCCCATATCTGAGACAACTTCATCTGGAGGGTGACCAGACACTTTTTTATGTACTGTGAGATGCCATAATGCCTATCTTACTTTTCCCCTGAATATATCACTTCCAGTTAATAATGGATGCTTTTGTACAATATCTATTTGTTGGTGTTCTGATTTCTGATTTATCCCAGGGTAGGGGTGTCAAGGTGTAACAATATTGCTGTCTTTCAGAGTCCACCAACACCTGATGACCAGCCACTAATAGTCTCTCAAATGAAGTATACCATGTGATCACCTGCTGCCTGGTGGGTGACTATCCAAAACTTTGGGGAGCACCACTGCCTAGTGGTCAGATCTCTCTGTCACAAGTTCCAACCTGCATAATTGTCAATTACTGACACTTGTATCTGAAAGGGCTCCTTAGAGCTGAATGGCCCAAATGGAAGTCTATACAGCTTGCTAGATAGTTTCTAGGGCCTGTTACTGGTCAGAACTGCATTCAGAGAGGTTAATTTCTCCTAATATTAGGTATGATGAATTTTGAGTATTGAACAAATCTATAAGATGTTCTGCCCCCTTTTGTTTCCTGGAGTTTTTAAGGGAATCAGTTTTTTCTATAATAAGTTTAGGGATTGTTCTCTGGGTGTCAGCCCACAAGGTTACTAAGAGTATTACTTGTGTTGCTGGCCACTGATTCTTGTCAGTGGTTAATCCTTCAGCGCTGGTTACTCACATATTGTACCATTTAACTAAGGCAGTCTGTATGCTGTCTTTAGCCCTTTCAGCAAAGAATAATATCATCCATGTAATGTTACTAGAAAAGTTGTTATGACGTTTCAGTCTTTTCTATATCTCAGCCTATTCAATGATGAGAAATCATGGGAGAGTTCAGATCACCCTGAGGCAGCACAGTGAACACATATTTTAATCTGACCCACATGAAGGCAAATTAGCCTTGATCATGTAGATCCAGAGGGGTGCTGAAGAAGAGATCAGCAGTGCTCAACACTATATATCAGAATCCTTCAGTCTGTACAAAATGCTCAGTCATCATTATGATATCTGGAATTGCACACATGAAGGAGACTACTGAATTGAGTTTATAATAGTTCAAATGGTTTATAATAGTTCAAATAGTTCAAAGTAAAGTGTCAAATACCATTGGCCTTTTTTCACCAGACACACATAAATAATATAAGATTATATGGTTTCTTTAAGCATCTCTGCCTCCGCTAGCCCTTGATTACCACCCTGATATCTTTATGCTATACAGTAACTACTTCACTAGACCCAGGAGGTCAGGCAGACTCCTGGTATTGCATTCACATCATTACCACTGTTCTCATTATGGTATTTCTCAATAGGGAATATCCCTTAAAATCAAGAAAAGTATGTCACAACTACTTTAGTGGGTACTGGCCCCAAAAGGACCACACACAAGGTTTTATAAGTCAATTGCCCAATCTGGGATTTATTTCCAAATCTAGTTAATTTGAGGTTGTATAATTTTCCTATTGCTGGTATAACAAATTATCACAAACTTAGAGGCTCAAAGCATCACATTTTTATTCTGTTATAGTTCTGAAAGTCAGAACTATAAAATTCTAAAAACTAAAAAACTTCTAAAATTAAAGCATTAGCAGGCCTGCATTCCTTTTGGAGACTTCAGGGAAGAATCCGTTTCCTTGCCTTTTCCATATTCTAGAGGATACTTGAATTCATTGGCTCATGGCCCTCTCCTCTATCTTCAATACCAGCAGCATAGAATCTTTTCTCCTCTGACCTTCTGCTTCCCTCTTATAAGTACTATAATGATTCTTTTTTTATTGTTACTTAAGTTTTTTACTTTCCAGTGTTCCAAGATTCATTCCCCATTCCCCACACCCAGTACTCCACGCATTAGGTGCCCCCAGTACCCACCACCAGACTCTCCCATCCCTCCACCCCTCCTCCCTCCAAGTCCCTCAGTTTGTTTCTGTGTCCAAAGTCTCTGTTGTTTTGTTTCCCTCCCTAGATTACCCTAGTTCCCATTTCCTTTCCTTCTCCTACTGTCCTCTAGGTTACCCCTCATGCACCGCAAGTGAAACCATGTGATACTTGACTTTCTCTTCTTGGCTTATTTCACTCAGCATAATCTCTTCCAGTCCAGTCCATGTTGCTACAAAAGTTGGATATTCATCCTTTCTGATGGAGGCATAGTATTCCATTGTATATATGTACCACATCTTCTTTATCCATTCATCTGTTGATGGGCATCTTGGCTCTTTCCACAGTTTGGTGATTGTGGCCATTGCTGCTATGAACATTGGGGTACATATGGCCCTTCTTTTCACTGCATCTGTATCTTTGGGGTAAATGCCCAGTAGTGCAATTGCAGGGTCATAGGGTAGTTCTATTTTCAATTTTTTAAGGAATCTCCACACTGTTTTCCAAAGTGGCTACACCAGTTTACATTCCCACCAACACTGTAAGAGGGTTCCCCTTTCTCTGCAGCCTCTCCAACACTTGTTGTTTCCTGTCTTGTTAATTTTGGCCATTCTGACTGGTATAAGGTGGTATCTCAGTGTGGTTTTGATTTGAATTTCCCTGATAGCTAGCGACGCTGAACATTTTCTCATGTGTCTGTTAGCCATTTGTATATCTTCTATGGAGAAGTGCCTCTTCATGTCTCCTGCCCATTTTTTGATGTGTTCATCTTCTTTTTGGATGTTGAGTTTGAGTATTTCTTTATAGATCTTGGATACCAGCCCTTTGTCTGTAGTGTCATTTGCAAATATCTTCTCCCAAAGGACTATAATGATTCTTATGATTACATTGGGTCCTCCTGGACAATCCAGCATAAGCTCCCCATCTCAAGATTCTTAACTTAATCACATCTGCTTAGTTCATTTTGTCACGTAACATATTGTCCAGTTCTGGAGATTAGTATGTGAACATTTTGGGGGCAGGCATCATTTAGCATAGCATACCGGCCATGCTTATGGATGCTGCTCAGCACCGTAGTGTCCCTATGTCCAAAGAGTTGAAAAGGTTTGGCAACCTTCATTTCCATCATGTCCCCAGCACACCATGATCAGTGCACAAAGCTTTCAGACCCTCTTCGGGAAGGAAGGACCCTGACCTTTGCTGTAATCTTGTTTGTCTTGAAGATTGGCAAGGTCTGGATAAAGAAGTGATATTGAAGGTGTTGGATCAACACTAATTCAACAACACAGACTTCAGCAAGGTCCTCTTGGTCCTCCTCCTGTTTGTCCACAGTAAATTCCAAAGCTTGCTAGGGATCAGTCCCAACTACAGTCAGGATTTTTAAGTTTTGTAGTCTTCTTACGGTCTGGTAGTGAGTTTCCCTCATGGGTACAATGAACTGAGCGTATTTGGAAATGCAGACTTCAGGACGTGATTAGCTCATGAAAATGAGGCCACCATGAATGGGACTAGTATATTTATAATAGAGAACCTAGAGAGCTCTTTTGACCCTTGTGCCATGTGAGACCCTAGCAAGAAGATGGCTGTATATAAACCAAGAAACAGGCTCACACCAGACACTAAATATGCTTGCACCTTCATCTTGGACTTCCTGGGGCTCTAGAACTGAGAATTAAATGTCTGTTGTTTAACCCACTCAGTCTATAGTATTTTATTAAGCAACATGAATAGACTAAGACGATGGGCAAATTATCACTCTCGTCATTGGAGCTCCCCTGGCATAATAGCTTGGTCAATATGATTCTATGGTCTAGAGCACCAATTTTTTTTATCTTCATTATCCTAAAATATTCGTCTTTTGTCCAGGCTTCCATTCTGACAGTTTGTTGGACAGAATCTGGAAGCTATCTCTGGGGTGCAAGAGAAGATGTAATTGTTCTTGACAGTCTGGTACTACCAACTAAACAAACCAGTCAGTCTGTCCCTGGATAAATATGTCATTTCAGCACTCATAATCTCCATTATAAATCCAGGCTCGGGTTGCAGTGACCACAAGGGAAGTTATAGCTTTCCCTGTTCTCATCCATGCGTGTTTATCAGAAATTATCTCAGGTAGACCGCTATTTTATTATAAATGTAAAGACCCACTGCAACAAGCCCTGATTGGTTTTTACATGTTTTTCCATGCTCATGTCATCCATTAGCCAAGGAGCTTTGAGAATGGGTCTATCTTTAGATAACCCAGTGATTTCCATCCCCTCTCACCCATCAAAACTAGTATGGCTCCCTCACCTACTAGTCAAAGGGGCCAACCCTCTGTAGTTTCATTAGGCTTTTGCTCAAACCTATCTCTAATTTTCCACATTTCCTAGTCATTATAAGAGTAGACCTTCACACATTTATTAGTATCTGACAACTCTTTTTAAAAAAGATTTTATTTATTTATTTGACAGAGAGAGAGATCACAAGTAGACAAAGAGGCAGGCAGAGAGGGGAGGAAGCAGGCTCCCCCCTGAGCAAAGAGCCCAATGCAGGCCTTGATCCCAGGACCCTGAGATCATGACCTGAACCGAAGGCAGAGGCTTAACCCACTGAGCCACCCAGGTGCCCAGTATCTGACAACTCTTGATTACCAGGGAGTACTTTATCTGTGGCTATAGTTAATGACCAGGGGGAAATAGTTTTGCTTTCCCAATAGCAAAGAGAGTGAATAACAACCATAAAATACTTTGTTTAGCTTTAAAAGGTCCCCAACTCTTATCTCTAACTGTAACTACTGATTAGAGAGTAGTTAACTAATGAGTTGCAAACACATTAGGGTTCTCATCATCATGATGGTCAAGCACTAGTTCTCTACCTTGCACTGAACACTCAGTAAATGAGTGTGCTACTACTACTCACCAAGGTCCCATTCCATACTTGGCTACTCAACCTGAGGGGTTTCACCTTCCTTTTTTTTTTTCTAAAAGGGAATTTCAACCTTATAGGCCTCTAAGAGGAGGGAATTAAAAATCTGAATGGAGTCCATCTGCCAGGAACAGTTTGGGGCCAAAGTTCCCTGTAGTATCACTTCTGTTACTGTAAGATAAATGGCCAACTTTTGTAGGAGTTACAAATTTTCTATCAGGAACATACTGTTTTTTTAGTATGCAAAAGACAGCAGTTTTTCTTTGACTTCCAGAGGGATTCAAAGTTATGAAGATATTATTTGAAGAAACTTTTCTTGGCAAGCACAGCCAGAGAGGGAACACAAGCAGGGGGAGTGAGAGAGGGAGAAGCAGGCTTCCTGCCGAGCAGGGCACCCGATGTGGGGCTCGATCCCAGGTCTCCGGGATCATGACCTGAGCCGAAGGCAGTTGCCCAACCAACTGAGCCACCCAGGCGCCACCTACTATATTCTTTTTTTTTTTATTGTTACTAAAATTTTTTTTCCAGTGTTCCAAGATTCATTCCCCATTCCCCACACCCAGTGCTCCACGCTTTAGGTGTCCCCAGTACTATATTCTTTAAAACCATATGCTTTCACTTCTGTACTCCCATACCCACATCTCATTACTCTCCTTCCCTTTACTCCTTTTCTTTCAGCTTTATTGAGGTATAATTGACATTAAAACTGTAACATATTCAACGTGTACAACATGATAATTTGATATATGAATGTACCGTAAAAGGATACTCCCCATCCAATTAATGAACACCTTACCTAAATCCATCAGCTTACACATTTACTCCCTTTTTTTGGAGAGAACATTTTAAGTTCTACCTTCTTGGAAATTTCAATTATACAATACAGTGTTTTCAACTATCATCAAGCTATATATTAGATCGTTAGACCTTATTAATTTTTATTAATTATATTATATTATATCTATTATATTATATTATATTATATATTATATTATTAACTTTATTAATCTTATAACTGAAAGTATTTACTTTTTTTTTAAGTTGGCTCCACCCCTCAGTGTGGAGTCCAGCATAGGGCTTGAACTCATGACCCTGAGATCAATACCTAAGCTGAAATCAAGAGTGGGTCACTCAACTGCCTGAGCCACCCAGGTGCCCAAGAAAGTGTGTACTCTTACCAAAATCTCCCTATTTCCTCCACCAAAGGCCTACTTTTCGATTCTGTTTCTATGAGTTCTATTTTTTTTCTTTCCTGTTTTTAAAAAGCCCACATGTAAGTAATACCATGAAGTATTTGTTTTTCTCTGTCTGGATTGTTTCACTTAGCATAATGGTTTCCTTTGCTGAGCAGAAACTTTTTCGTTTGGTGTACTCCCACTTATTTTTGCATTTGTGGCCTTTCTTTTTGGTGTCAAAAAAAATCATTGCCAGGACCAGTATCAAAGAACTGATCCCATATGTTTTCTTCTAAGTGTTACACAATTTCAGTCTTACATTTAAATCTCTAATTCATTTGAGATTATTTTTATGGTGTAAAATAGGGATCCAGTTTCATTTTTTTTGCATGTGACTACATAGTTTACTAATACCATTTATTAAAGAGACTATACTTTCCCTATTGTATATTCTTGTATCCTGTCATAAATTAATTGACCACAGATGTGTGGGTTTATTTCTGGGCTGTCTCCTCTACTCCATTAATC
The DNA here is from genome assembly GCA_004023965.1 of Spilogale gracilis. Classification (NCBI taxonomy): domain Eukaryota; kingdom Metazoa; phylum Chordata; class Mammalia; order Carnivora; family Mephitidae; genus Spilogale; species Spilogale gracilis. Next base: position 19,641 of record PITA01023261.1, read on the forward strand.
TCTGTGTCTGTTTTTATGCAAATACCATACGTTTTGAGTACTATAGTTTTATAAAATAATTTGAAATCAAGAATTGTGATGCCTGCAGCTTTGTTAATTCATTCTTAAGACTACTTTGGCTATTCAGGGTCTTTCATGGTTCCATACAAATTTTAAGATTTTTTCTTCTGTGAATAATGCCATTGGAATTTTGATAGGGATTGCACTGAATCTGGAGATTGCTTGGTTGAATTAATTCCAAAGTATTTTATTCTTTTTGATACAATTGTAAATGGGATTGTTTTATTTACTTGTTCCTATTGTTTATTGTTACTATATAGATACACAACTGATTTTTGCATATTGAATTTGTATCCTACAACTTTACTGAATTCACTGATTAGTTCTAACAAAGTTTTGGTAGCATCTCTAGGGTTTTTTATATATAATATCATGTCATCTGCAAAAAGACACAATTTTACTTCTTCCTTTATGATTTGGATGTCTTATTTATTTTCTTTTATCTGTGTATTTTGCCTAATTATTCTGGCTAGGACTTTTAATACTGGGTTGAAAATATGGGTGATAATGGGCATTCATTCTTGTTCCTGATCTTAGAGGAAAAGCTTTCAGCTTTCCACTAATGAGTATGATGTCACATGTGGTCTTGTATGGCCTTTATTATGTTGAGGTACATTTATACTATACCTAATTTGTTGAGAGTTCTCATTATAAAAGATGTTGGATTTTGTCAAATGATCTTTCTGTATCTATTGAAATTATATTTTTATCCTTTATTTTGTGAATGTGGTGTATCGCACTTACTGATTTGCAGATGTTGAAACATTTTCGCATCCTGTGGATGAATTCCACTTGATCATGGTGTACAATCATTTTAATGTGCTGCTGGATTCGATTTGATAATATTTGTTGAAGATTTTTGCATTTGTGTTCAACAGGGATACTGACCTCTAATTTTATTTTCTTGTAGTATCCTTGTATGGCTTTGGTATCAGGGCAATGCTGACTTTATAAAATGAGTTTGGAAGTGTTCCTTCCTCTTCAAATTTCTGGAAGAGTTTGAGAAGAAATGGAATGATGTTATATGGTCCTGGACATTTCTTTCTTGGGACATTTTTGATTACTGATTTTATCTCCTTACTAATAATTGGTCTGCTCAGATTATCTATTTTTCATGATTCAGTATTAGATTATTTCTAGTAATTTATCCATTTCTTCTACGTTTCAATTTGTTGGCATATAATTATTCATAGTAGTCTATTTGATCCTTTGTATGGTATGAGTTATAATGCCTTTTCTTTCATTTATAATTTATTTGAATCCTCTCTTTTTTTCTTTTATCTAAAGTTTTGTCAATTTTATCTTTTCAAATAAACAAATCTTAATCCTTTTTTTGCCTCTACTTCATTTATTTTTGCTTTGATCTTTGTTATCATCTTCCTTCTAGTAACTTTGGGATTAGTTTGTTCTTTTTCTGGTTACTTGAGGTATAAAGTTAGGTTGTTTACTTGTGATCTTTTTCTTAATGTAGCCATTTCTCATTATAATCTTCCCTCTTAGAACAGCTTTTGCTATGTCTCATAAGTTTTAGTGCTGCCTTTCTTTCTCTGAATATATTTTTTGATTTCTCTTTTTATTCCTTCTTTGACCTATTAGTTGTTCAGTAGGATGTTGTTTAGTTTCCACATATTTGCAAGTTTTCCTGTTTTCTTCTTGTAGTTGATTTCTAGTTTCATACCATTGTGGTCATAAAGGATGCTTGATATGACTACAATGTTCTTAAGTTTACTAAGACTTGTTTCATGGTCCAACATATGCTCTATCCTGGGAATATTCCATATGCACTTGAGAATAATAGGTATTCTGCTGCTTTTGAATGGAATGTTCTGTAAATATCTGCTAGGTACATCTGATCTATTGTGTAGTTTAAGTCCAATGTTTCCTCACAGATTTTCTGAGTGGATGATCTATCCACTGTTGAAAAAGTTACATTAAAGTCCCCAACTAGAGTTGTATCAGCCTCATGGCAACATAAGTTGTTCTTTTCTCTCCCCACTTTTTAAATAAATAGACATCTCTAACCAAACAAAAGTGCATCCTACATCCAGGGACTCAGGAAGATTCACTCCCACCTGTGAATCCAAAAACAAATGAGGGGATGCTTGGGTGGCTCAGTCAGTTAAGTGTCTGCTTTCTGCTCAGGTCATGATCCTAGGTTCCTGGAATTGGGTCTTGCATGTAGCTCCTTGCTCTGATGTAAGCCTGTTTCTTCCTCTGCCTGCCGCTCCCCCTGCTTGTGGTTGTTCTCCATCTCTCTGTCAAATAAATAAATAAATAAAATATTTTAAAAAATAAAATAAACAAACAAGACTTCTATAAGTGCTGTGGACTCAAGGAAGTTGAGAACCCACCCAGCCCCCAATTGCTGTGGTCAGAAAGAAAATCTGGAGGGTGGCACAACTGGGCGATTGCCCACACATGAGAAAACTATTAGAGTCCAGCCTGCCTGGGGGAGAGTCCAGCACACCTTCAGAGTGAAAGAGAGATGAGTTTGGACGCACAGTAGAGGGAGGGATTGCCAGAGACACCTTCTTCCTGAGGATAACACTGCAAGGATCGGAGCTGTTCAGCAGCAGCAGTGGTGACCTTCCTAAAAAGGAGGTAGAAAGTTGCAACTTCTTCCATGGAGGAGTGGAGAACAAAAGCAGTGAATGACTGGCTATCTCAGTGCAGTTGTAGCCATAGAAGCCTATTTCTTTCTGGTAGCACCCTGATTTCTGAGGAAGGACCTCCAGCACTGGAGGGAGGGAAAGACCTCCAGCACTGGAGGGAGGAAAGCAGGTATGAATATAAAAAGGTATTAAAGAAATGCAGTTCCCAGGTGTCTTCCTCAGGACTTGAGCAGGAATCTTCCCACAAGCCTCAGGGAATACCCCCAATGAAGCATTGTCTCACCAAGGAATGGGTATCTCCAAAGTTCTGAGTGCTAAATCCCCCCACCTACCCCACCCTGTGGGCAGCGCCTTTTGTGTGCTTCCTAGCGCGGCAGTGAAGGTAGGGAAGATAATCTGACTGCTCTCAGAAAAATGGTCCAAAATCTGTGGGCAAGAGAAAAAACACAAACTGAAGCTGTGGTGACACCAACGGGCAGGAGACATGAAGAGGCACTTCTCCATTGAAGACATACAAATGGCTAACAGACACATGAAAAAATGTTCATCATCACTAGCTATCAGGGAAATTCAAATCAAAACCACTCTGAGATACCACCTTACACCAGTCAGAATGGCCAAAATTAACAAGACAGAAAACAACAAGTGTTGGAGAGGCTGCGGAGAAAGGGGAACCCTCTTACACTGTTGGTGGGAATGCAAGCTGGTGCAGCCGCTTTGGAAAACAGTGTGGAGATTCCTTAAAAAATCAAAAATAGAGCTACCTTATGACCCTGCAATTGCACTACTGGGTATTTACCCCAAAGATACAGATGTAGTGAAAAGAAGGGCCATATGTGCCCCAATGTTCATTGCAGCAATGGCCACAATTGCCAAACTGTGGAAAGAGCCAAGGTGCCGTTCAACAGACTAATGGATAAAGAAGATATGGTCCATATATACAATGGAATATTACACCTCCATCAGAAAGGATGAATATCCAACTTTTGTAGCGACATGGACTGGATTGGAAGAGATTATGCTGAGTGAAATAAGCCAAGCAGAGAAAGTCAAGTATCATGGTTTCACTTACTTGTGGAGCATAAGGAGTAATATAGAGGACAGTAGGAGAAGGAAAGGAAATGGGAAGTGGGGTAAATTGGGGAGGGAGACAAAACTTGAGAGATTTTGGACTCAGAAACAAACTGAGGGTCTTGGAAAGGGGTTGGGCGAGCCTGATGGTGGGTATTGAGGGCAGGTATTGCATGGAGCACTGTGTGTGGGACATAAACAATGAATCTTGGAACACCAAAAAATAAAATAAAAAAAGAAAACAAAAGAGAGAAAGGCTTTCTGCAGGCAGCTTGGCAAATTACAAGAGAAAACACAAAAGTTAAAAATTCTGCCTCAAGAGGGAACAAGACTAAAACAGGTCTATCCCTTATAAATCTGGTATTTCCCAGAGAAACAACACCAATAAATACTCTCTTCCCTGCTTGTGCTCGCTCTCTCTCTCTCTCTCTCTCTCTCTTTCTCTTAAATAAATAAAGTACACCATCTGAAGATAATAAGTATAGACACTTAAAATGAGAAAGTACAAGGAACTCAAAATCAAGGAAATATGTCATTGTGAAATATGTCGTTGTGAAAAGGTATCAATTCTCTAGCAACTGAACCCAAAGACACAGAATAATGCAATCAACTAATAAAGAAATCAAAATAACTGTACTGCAGAAACTCAACAAGCTATAACTCAGAAAGACAGATCAATGAGGGGTGCCTGGGTGACTCAGTCAGTTAAGCATCTGCCTTCAGCTCAGGTCATGATCACAGAGTTCTGGGATTGACCCCAAGTTTGGGTTCCCTGCACATTGGGGAGTCGGCTTCTCCCTCTCTGCCCCACTTGTGTGCTCTCTCTCTCTCAAATAAATAAATAAAATCTTTTTAAAAAGACAAATAAATGAGATTAGGAAAAAATACATGAGAAAAATCTCTTATAATCTCTTATAAAACAGGGTGCCTGGGTGGCTCAGTCCATTAAGCATCTGCTTTCAGCTCAGGTCATAATCCTGGGGCCCTAGGATTGAGTCTGCATCAGGCTCCCTGCTTAGTGGAGGATCTACCTCTGCCTCTTCCCCCACTCATGCTCTCTTGCTCACTCACTCACTCTCTCAAATAAATAAATAAAATCTTCTTAAAAATCTCTTATAAAACAGATTGAAACTATAAAAAAGAACCAAGCAGAAATTCAGGAGTTGAAGAATTCAATGAATGAGATGAAGAGTGCAACAGAAAGCATCTGTAGTAGAGTAGAGCAGATGGAGGATAGAATAAATGAGTGGCAGAGCAGGAATTTTGAAACAACACATTAACAACAGAAAAAAGGGAAAAGAATACAGAGCAAAGAAAGCGTACATGATCTATGGGATTCAATTAAAAGGGCAAACATTTAAATAATCAGGATTCTGGAAAGAATAAAGATGGAGAAGGGCAGAAGTAATTTTAGTTGAGGAAACAGTAACTAAAAACTTCCCAAGCTTGGGAAAAAGAAGCTAACAGATCCCCTTATTATCCCAATGCCAAAAGGCCTTCTCCATGACACATTATAATGAAACTATCAAAAATCAAAGTTGAAAAAAGAATACTAAAGACCACTAGGGAGGAAAAAAAGAATACAACCTACAAAGGTACACCCATTGGGCTATCAGCAAATTTCAGAGCAGAAACCATATAGGCCAAGAGAGAATAAAATGATATATTCAAAGTGGTGAAAGATAAAAATTCCCAGCTAAGAATATTCTATCCAGAAAAATTATCCTTCAGATATGAAGGAGAAATAAAGACTTTCATGGAAAATAAAAGCTGAGAAGGTATATCACTACTAGATTTGCCTTGGAAGAAATGCGGAAAGGAGTTATTCATGCTGAAATAAAAAGATAATAATCAGAGATATGAAAACATATAAAAGTATACAACATACTGATAAAATGAAAAATATATAGCCAGATTTATAAGACTCCAATTCTATAATAGGATGGTATATTAATTACTTAACTACAGTATAAAAATTAAAGGAAAAGAGTATTAAACATAACTATAATTACTTGGATTTGTTAACAAATACACAGCACAAAAAGAGGTAAACTGTGACATCAAAAAAGGTGGGAAGAATAAAAGGGCAAAGCCTTCAAAAATAAATGTAGATAAGTTGCTGTCAGCAAAAAATGGATGGTTTTTATCTCTAAGATGTTTTTTTAAATATTTTATTTATTTGACAGAGAGAAACACAGCCAGAGAGGGAACACAAGCAGGGGGAGTGAGAGAGGGAGAAGCAGGCTTCCCGCCGAGCAGAGAGCCCAATGTAGGACTCGATCCCAGGTCTCCGGGATCATGACCGGAGCTGAAGGCAGTCGCTCAACCAACTGAGCCACCCAGGTGCCCCTCTAAGATGTTTTATGTAAGCCTCCTGAAACCACAAAGGAAAAATCTAAAGCAAATTTACAAGATATAAAAAAAGGGAAAACAGAGTAAATAACTGTGGAAAACCACAAATTTACAAAGGTAGGCCGAAAGGGAAAAATTTTAAAAATGGAACTATAAAACAACCAGAAAACAATCAACAAGAGGACAATAGTAAGTCCTTACAGATCAGTAAGTATAAATGAATTGGATTCACCAGTCAAAAAGCATGAAGTGGTTAGATGGATTTTTTAAAAAAAAGACCCAACTATATGCTGCCTAAAGGAGGATCATTTCAGCTTTAAAGACAAACAGGCTCGAAGTGAAGGGATGAAGAAAGATACCCCACACAAGTGTAAACCAAAAGAAGGTGGAGATAGCCATACTTACACCAGACAAAATAGACTGTAAGCCAGAAATGGTAACAAGAGACAAAGAAGGTCATTATATAGTGACTAGGTAGTCAAAACATCAAGAAAATATAAGGATCATAAATACATGCATTGTAGCATCCAAGTATATCAAAGAAAATACTAATATATCTGAAGGGAGAAATATAGAATGATATAATAATAGGAGGAGACTTCAATACTTCACTTTCATCAATGGATGGATCATCCAGATGGAAAAATCAAGAAAAAAAACTGGACTTAAAACATGTTGTAAACCAAATGGATATAACACACACATATAGAATATTCCATCCAACAGCAGTAAGATACACATTCTACTCAAGTGTCCTGGAACATTCTCCAGGACAGATCATAGGACACGAAGCAAATCTTAGCAAATTTAAGAAAACTGAAATCATATTAACTATATTTTCTGATCACAATGGTATGAAACTAGAAATCAACAAAAGGAAAGCCAAAAACCTTCAAATGTGTGGAATCTAAATAACACACTTCTTTTACCTTAGATTTTATTTATTTGCATTTATTTATTTATTTAAAGAGAGTAAGTGAAAGAGAGAAATGCATCCACATGAATAGGGGGAGGGGTAGAAAGAGAGAGAATCCCCGATAGACCCTGTACTGACTGCGAAGCCCAAGGCAAGGGTAAATCTCATGACCTTGAGATCATGACCTGAACTGAAACCAAGAGTCCCACGCTTAACTGACTAAGCCACCCAGGCGCACTCTGAAAAATTAATGAGTCAAAAAAGATATCAAAAGGGAAATAAAATATATCTCGAAACAAGTAAAAACGGAAACCCAACATATCAAAACCTATGGGAAGCTGCAAAAGCAGTTCTGCAAGCAAAGTTTATAGAGATAAATGCATATATTGAGAAATCAGAAAGATTTAAGATAAACAACCTAAGTCTCCACCTCAAGGAACTAGAAAAGGAAGATCAAATTAAGCCCAAAGTTAGCAGAAGAAAGGAAAGAATAAAGATCATAGCAAAAATAAGTTAGAGATCAGAAAAACAATAAAAGGATTAACAAATGCTTTTTTTAAAAAAAGATAAAACTGACAGAACTTTACCTAGAATAAGAAAGAAAATGAGAAAACTCAAATAAGATTAGGAATGAAAGAGGAGACATTACACTGATAACACAGAAATACAAAGGATAATAAGAAGCTACTGTCTACAGTTGCATGCCAACAAATCAGATAGCCTAGAAGAAATGGATACATTTCTAGAAACACACAACCTACTGAAACTGTATCAGTAAGAAACAGAAAATCAGAGCAGGCCAATAGTGAGTAAAAAGATTCAATCAATAATTAAAACCTCCCAACACAGAAAACCCCAGGATGAGATGGTTTCACTGGTGAATTCTACCAAAGATTTGAAGAAAAATTAAGCCAATCTTTCTCAAACTCTTCTAAAAATTTGAAGAGAAGGGAACACTCAAGCTCATTATATGAAGCTAGCATTACCCTAAGACCAAATACAGATAAGGGCACTATAAGAAAAAAAAAACCTAGAAGTCAACATCCCTGATGAATACAGATGCAAAAATTCTGAACAAAATATCAGCAAATCGAATTCAAGAACATATTAAAAGGATTATGACCATGTAGGACTTATCCCTGGGATGGAAAGATGGCTTAACATACATGAATCAATAAATGTAATATACCAAATTAAAATAATAAGAGAAAAATCACATGATTATTTCAACAGACACAGAAAAAGTATCTGACAAAAATACAAAAATCTCTTCATGATAAAAATTCTCAAGAGACTAGGTCTAGAAAGAACATACCTCAATATAATAAAGGCCTTATATGACAAATCCATAGCTAACATTATACACAGTGGTAAACAAGACAAGGATGTACACCCTCATCACTCTTATTCAATATAGTACGGAAAGTTCTAGCTAAAGCAATTAGGAAGACAAAGAAATAAAAGGCATCTGAGGGGCACCTGGGTGGCTCAGTTGGTTAAGCAACTGCCTTTGGCTCAGGTCATGATCCCGGAGACCCGGGATCGAGCCCCACATGGGGCTCTCTGCTCGGCGGAAAGCCTGCTTCTCCCTCTCTCACTCCCCCTGCTTGTGTTCCCTCTCTGGCTGTGTTTCTTCTTTTTTTTTAAGATTTTATTTATTTGACAGAGAGAAACGAAACACAGCTTTTTTCACCGAAAAAAGACAGTCTCTTCAATAAATGGTGCTGGGAAAATTGGACAGCTACGTATAGAAGAATGAAACTAGACCATTCTCTTACACCACACACAAAGGCAAACTCGAAATGGATGAAAGACCTCAACATGAGGCAGGAATCCATCAAAATCCTGGAAGAGAACATAGGCAGTAACCTCTTTGACATCGGCCACAGCAAC
>PITA01023262.1:0-28540 GCA_004023965.1 Spilogale gracilis
TATGATAAGAGAGACTTGTAAGAGCTTACACAGACTTTTTTCAGGTTTCCAATCATAAATTTCCCAAGACATCGGCGCCGTTCAGGTGCCATAAACTTAGGACAGAGCATCCCTAATTGTGGGCGAAAACAGACCTTGGTCCACTGGCAGTCACATCAATCTAACTTTAGGCAAACAGTTGATTCTGTCTCATCTTATCTCAATGGAATGTCTTCTCCTCTGGCCATGCAAGGCAGAGTGGTCACACAGGCAAAAGGCGAACAGGTGGTCATGGAAACTTTAAGTAACTACATTTAAACTATTAAGTATATTACATATAAACTACTAAGTATATTGGTATTGATAATAGTCTCAATCAAAGTGTATCTAGGCAGGTTATAATTATCAACTACTGATTTCCACTATAAAGGAAAGTGTTATAAACACATAGTATAAGTGAAGGTCAGGAACAAAGGGAAGTTTGTGAATAGACTCACACCACCTTTGTGTCACCCCTCCTAGCATTCTTTCTCATCACCCTTCACAATTCCAATGTATAGATTTATCAACTTGGACCAAAGAGCTATGCACCAAGTCTCATGTATGTGGGCTTTTCGAAGTTAAGTTATTTTGTATAACTAAGGTAAGCTCATGAGACCAAACTAAAGGCTATAGTTTTCCATTAAACAGTGAAAACAATTGTGCCAGATCAGCACAGCCTGCTGATCATCCAGGTCTGTGTCAAATAGATCTTTAACTGCTTTTGCACCTTGCCCTAGAGATAGGGTCAGTATTGTTACCGCAGGGTGTAGAAGGATTACTTAAATCCACGGAAGCCGAGACCATTGAGGCAGAGGGAGCAAGGAATACAGATAATAGATACAAAGGAGATAGGATTACCAAGAGGAGGATTAAATGGAACAATGTGCCTTGGATGAGCACTTGCTCAAGCACACATCCTAGGGACACAAAGGACATATTGCCCCAGCCCACAAGGTATGTGGCTTTACAGATTCTAGGCAGATTCTAGGGCTTTCATTCACATTCACAGGTACCTCCAAAGTTCCTGGTGGCTTGGGCATGGCGGGAGGGGTGGATCACGCACCGCTCCCGGCAGCGAAGCTAGCTTCATCCAGAAGAAATTGATCAGGGTAGACGGAGTTGCTACTTAAATATTGCGGTTTGAAGTCAATGGAATTTTTGTTCAGAGCTGTTTGTTAGTTGGAACTTCCTTTTTCCTGGCTAGTTTTGCTGATGTGAGAGATCTGAATCTGACGGGGTTATTAGAGAAGGCAAACATGAAAGGAATTGGCAGCATGTGAGCATAAAGGTCCATCCCATGGACCCCCAAAAGGGCAGAGGGCCCTGCCAAAGATCCTGAGGGGAGGAGGCAAATTTGGACCTAAACAAGCCATTTTAGCTCTACTTTTTAGACTCTGCAAACCCTTTAAAACCAATCTTGTTCTCAACACCTATGTGATATTCTCTGTGGACTAAACCAGCAACGTTTTAGTTTGGCTTCTATTTTCCTTGAAAAAATTGGTATGGCTGAATATTTTATCATAGGCTAAAATCGAATTATTCTTTTTCAACCTTGAAAATAGATCCTATAAAACCAAAATAAAGCCAGATAGTTTTAGCAAATGTATATTGGCCTTTAGAGAAATTTTTTGGGTAATCAGTTGAATTCTTTTTAATCACATGTTTCTGCTCCACTTGAAGATCTGCTGATTTTAGAATTCTAAGCAACACTAGCCCCAAAAGTTTTCATTTACTGGATCTATTCCTTACCACTTTGTTTTGTGTAAGAAACCCCTAGAACATGTAAACCAATGATGAGGTAGAGATAGATCTCTCTCTCTCTCTCACCTTAGTTCCTAGTTAATAGCTTTAGTTCTGGGTATAAATAGTTACATGGGAAATATTTTCTTACCTTTTCTAACAAATTATCTTTTCAAGTTTTTACATATTTATTCTCTAGAGTTAAAAATATGTTTCTTGCTTTGCCTTTCTCTTTTTTTCCTCTTTGCTCATTTGTTTTGTTTCTTAAATTTCACATATGAGTGAAATCAGATGATGTTTGTCTTTCTCTGACTGACTTATTTCACTTAGCATTTTACTCTCTGGCTCTATCCATGTAGATGCAAATGGCAAGATTTTATACTTTTTACGGCTGAGTAATGTTCTATTCTCTCTCTATACACATACCCCGTATGTATTTGTGTGTATGTATATGTATATATGTGTGTGTAAGTATATATATATACATACATACATACATACATACATACATACATACACATCATCTTCTCTTTATCCATACATCAGCCAATGGACACTTGGGCTGTTTTCATAATTTGGCTTGTAAGTAATATTGCTATAATCATCAGGGTGTATATATCACTTTAAATTAATATTTTTGTAATCTTTGGGTAAATTCCATAGAGTTTTTGGGTAAATACAATTGCTGAATCATAGGGTAGTTTAATTGTTAACTTTTTGAAGAACTCTAACAAATTATTTTTATATTTACTTACTTATTTATTTAAAGATTTATTTATTTATTTGAGAAAGAGACAGAGAGATACAGAGAGATAGTATGAGCAGTGGGAGAGGGGCAGAGGGAGAGCTCTCTCTCTGCATCTCTTGCAGACTTCCCAATGAGCAGGAAGCCCCATATGGATTTGATCCCAGGACCCTGGGAGAGCCCTATAACATAACCCTATAATATAGTGCCCTATAAGATAGCTGAGGGAAGAAATGGATTAAAAAAAAGATCATAATTAAGCTATGTTCTTAAAGGATGAGGGAGATTTAGCTAAGGCAGAGAAGTCTAGACAGATATTTTAGGTCAGTAGTAGAGCATTGGAAAAGGAATAGAGAGCACATTATGTGTGCTTGAAACATCGACAGGACATGTAGTCATGGAAGATGAGATAGAACAGAGCCAAAATCTTGGCCTTGCATGTCAAGAGCACAAACTATAACACGAAGCAAGGAGGACTTTAACCTAAACTCGTGGGCACGGAAGCATTTTAAGCAGGTGAGTGAGGAGATTTTGCATTTTCAAAAGGCTACTCAGGTAAGGTTGAGGAGAATGTATTGGTGGAGATGGGAGGAAGCTCTTTCTTTGAGAAAATCAGTCAGGAGGTGATGTACAAATTCAACTGAGATAGGAAGAGTTTTTGAGCCAAGGTACTACTGAGCTATGGGTAAAGAGATAGGCATTAAGAGTTACTTAGGAGGAAGAGCCTTCAGGACATGGGATGATATGGTGGGGGAGAGAAGTTGAGAGATGGTGCAGTCAAGGGTCAATTGCAGGCTTCTGGCTTGGTAACCAGGGCTTCCATTTACTAAGATAAGGATGTAAAAAAAGAGGACTTAGGGGACAAAATTATGAGTAGGTGGAATTTGAAGGTCTGTGGAACATAACTGGAGATGTCCAGAAGACAGTCTATGTGGAGCCCAGGAGAGTCATGTGAGTTGGAGGAGGTGTGGACCTCAGTAGAGAGAGGAGCTATTTACAGCCCCCAGTGTGGTTAAGACATTCAGAAAGGATAGGGGGAAATCAGTTACAACATCAATATGGACCTTTGGGTATTATCATTCACTGGGAATGCAGCCTTGGTATCATGTGTGAATATTTTAGTCCCCTTAGTATAACAAACAGACAAATTTCTACCTGATATTTAAATTGATTCATTTCTTCTTCACTATGCCTCTGTGCTCCTACTCTCTTTTGCGTTATTCTCTGCAATGATGTGATCAGCTGACCTGTGCTTTCCCAGTTATAACAAGGCGCCTATTACTGAATTGGCTTAATGGTTTCTCTTTACTGCTACAAACATCTGGTTTCAAATTTTACTTATCTGCTGTATATTTTTTCTACCGCTAATAAATGTGAGTCTTGTGATCTTAAAGACCCAGGTCAATGCCCAATATAACTGAAGACTTTCAACAAATACTTGTTGAGTGCCTATATTTTCCAGACTCTTTCCAGGACCCAGGGATTCAGTGGTGAACATCTTTAGCATTTACACGGTTCTAGACATCTGAATAAGAGATAGTGGGAGCATATGCGGGGCTGGAGGTGGGGAAAGCCTGTGCATTCGGTAGAGGTCAAGGAAAAGCAGGATATTACATTTTTCTCCCATCATATTGCATTCGTTGTAACTTCTCTTGCTTTGTTATCTGATCATTCTCCCCCAACTTTGGGCTGCACTTACTTCATCCTTTTTTTATGCCGAGTGTCTTACATTTCTCTATCACTGTTACCTGATTATTTTCCCTAGCACCCCCTAACCTGTCTTCAGTGATCCATTTTCCTACTTCTGTGGAGAGTGCAATGTTCTTTTAATTCATTCTCTATGCCATTGCAGCATTTGGCCTCTCCGAACAGCACCTACCCAGGTGCCTCATGTGATTTGTTTTCCGTGTGGATCCAGCTCTACACGTCAAAAACATGGCTACAAAGGAGTAAGGTCACTTTGGTAAGAGTGACACAGGTTGTTTTCGTTGCTAAGTGAAAATGGTCCTAACAGTGAACCCCCATTGGTAAGGGAAAGGGCTTTGATTAATTTCTGGAGTAGTAATACACAGTTTTCTGTAACCTTCCTTGTTCTCTCTTGGGACCAACAGTACTCATCTCTGGGCTGGACAGCTGTATGTAGTGAGCTTCAAGCTAAATGCCACATCGTGGTATATGGCCAGTCTCATTCTGCGGCTCTCTGACCATCTGAAGCGTGCTTAATGGTTCTCCTCTATCCAGCTATTTTATCACTCTCCCTGGCAGAGAAGATCTTCCTACTGTTGTTCTTTTATCCTAATGGGAATCCAAGTCAATTCACAATGAATGGTAGAACATCTATTCTGTATATAAGACACTGTGCCAAGTGCCAGAGATAATATCTAAAGAAGTTGCTATCTCTGTTTTAGAGGGACTTATAATTTCATGGGGGGTTGGATGCAGATCTTTATTGAAATAATGAAAGGGTCAGCATTTTGAGTCTTTGCTTTCCTTGCCTTTTTCTTGGATTCTTGCTGGGAATCCATTCAATTGTACCTAGTGGAAAGAATAGTCTGGTTTACACTTTCATTATAGGGGAGGTGTCCTCTCACCCCACTTCTAAGATAGCAAACTCCCTGCCAGAGACACTCTGTCTCCTTTCTCTGCTAAATTTTTCTTTTTTGTATTTATTATCATCTAACACAACATACATTTTACTTATTTTTCATAGCTATTATCTCTTTTCTATGCCATGAAGACAGGGATTTTCATCAGCTTTATTCATTGCTGTATCCCTAGTGCCTCAGTAAGTATTTGTTGAATGAATGAATAAATAATTCAATGCATACACTTATTCTTTCCACTAATACCTACCATGTGCCATGCACTTGGGATGAAATGGTGAATAAAATTTCTATGATCCTGTCCTCGTGTAGTTTACATTTAGTGGAAGAGACTGACATTAATTAAATAAATATATAAATATGTAATTATAAAACCAATTTGTATATCCTGTCCTCATAAGTGATCAACAACTACTAAAAACCTGCTTTACACTGTAAACTTTCAACTGTCTAAACCTGTCTCTTAAACCACAGAGGGATTTAGCATCACCATATTGGTAAAGACAATAAAATCGAACATTTCTTGGCAAACAGACTTGTTTAAGAGCTGATATAACACTATACTGCCCTCTTCCAAGTCTATCTAATATTTGAAAAGTTAATTTGACAAAAAAATTAATTTTATGTGTGTGTGTGTGTGTGTGTGTGTGTGTGTATAAAATGTCGGTTCAGAATATTCATCCAGTGGGATGCAGATAGATGTGTGTGGCTGTAGACCGTATTCTGGATTAATTTGTTTTCAGAGGGGTCTCTTATTTCAACAAATGAAGTTTGGGAACTTGTAGTGCTGTTAAAAGAATATCAGATTTTTTAACGTTAATCATAGAATATTCTAAGCCCACTGAATTTCATTGGCTTTTAAAATGAAGTACAACCCAATCTAAATTTTCAGTTTCAAGACATAAATGTTTTGTTCAATTAGTGTTTTTGAAGTTTAACCTTATGACTTTAAAGGCTGATATAATTTCTTTGACTTGAGATTGAATCTTTGGGGCAGATCCAACAATATTAGTTTTTGTGGGATTATTTAAAAAGAGTGTTAATCAGCAACTGCTCGAGTTTTTCTTATATTCACTTGCCAAGGACTAAAAATAATATTGGCTTGAAAGTTTCATCCACGATTAATCTCAGTACTGCAATGCTGCTTTTTCTTGTTCAATTCCTGTAATAAGCAATCTTCTAAGTTATAGTTGGTAAATAAAGTCGTCATATATATTGACAGTAATAACTAAACTATCACTGCCCACCGGACCCCCCCTCCCCAAATTTTAGGATTGCAGAATTAACATAGCATTTTTTTTTTTTAGATCTAAATACATACCAGCTGCAGTCTTTTAAAGTCTCATATCATTTTGTTAGCACAATGCCTGCCTACGTGAGCAAAAACATGGGAACTGCATCCTAATGCAGTTGACAAGATTTTTTATTTTCATGATTACTTCTCTGCCTTTTTTTATTTTGCCTGCAGGCAGAGGTTGGCATACATGTCAAGAGAATGTTCTCCAGCTGGGGCCTGCAGTACAGAGAATTGTATATACCAGAGGGCTCATGGGACTCTAGGCAGATTATTATGGTAATATTGGAGGCTGCTGTCCTCTCCCTCCCACAGCTGGGCCGCCTCTCTCATTGTAAGTATTGAAGCAATATGTTTTGCAAATTATACGTTGGGAACAACAGGGACCCAGTAAAGTGAAGAAAAAGAGAAACATTGCAAAATGTTGCCTTTAATATTATATTTTTCTTGTTCATCAAGCAAAATAAATTAAAGCTTTAATTTTTTTTAATTAAATGAGGATCGTATATTGAAAAAAGAGCTATAAGAGTAAAAACTTAATATTGATTTTATTGAGTGAGGGTTTCAAGAAAATATCGTTACAGAGAAATTAGACAGTAGCCTGATTCAAGAGAATCATGGTAAGATTACATAATAGCCTTTATTATGGATTTCAAAAATCCTTTTGAGTCCAATGAAGCTGGGTTAGCAAAAACTGCACAAAAAATATCATTTTAATTAGTGCTAATGTGATCTCGTCATGGTCCAGCTGTTTCACGCAGGATGAAAATGTGTGTTACTTTATTAGTAATGCATCTTAGAAAAAAATGTCACTTCTGATTTCAAACATTTGTTATTAAAGTACATTTTAATACAATAATAGAGCAACATGATTGATTTGGTGAAATGAGGCATTAGAGAAATTCAGGCAAAAAGGCTTAAAAGCCTTCTTAATTGAGGAAGAAATGTTTTCCTTCTGTCTGGCCTTCCTTTCTGGAAACATTAATAACAAAACAAGACTCATATTTCTATTGCAAATTTTGAAGACATACTGTATGAGAGAGAGTAAAAATGCCAATAATCCAGAAATTAGTATTTTTTTCTCTTCTAGTTTCTCTGCAAAGTTTCCCCTCAAATTTAAAGTTGTAAGCTAATTTTAACAAATGCTCTGCTGTTTCAGTTTCTGGTAATGAATTTAAATTTATTCATCAGCAAACATTTCCATGCCTGCCTCGATAGAGAATCTAAGACTCATTCTTTGGGATTCAGCTTTCATTATTTTAGTGGATCTTAACTTCTTCATTCAGTAATGAAATCCTGCATCCTTAGAATAAGACCCTCTGATTTAAAAACTTGGGAGCGTGCTTCAAATCTTCCTCTTCAGTTCTTGGTTTAGCCAGCCAGAGCCTCCTCACACGAGACAATCATATTAAGTACAGCACATTAATTTGTCATGTGTCTCCTCTCCCTTCGCCACAAACCCATAAAAAGGCTCACCATGTGCCATCTTGTGCTTAATATATTTATCCAGTCTATTTATTTGATATCATACCAATATATTTTAGCTTGCTATTGATAGGGGTGTCCACACACAATCTATTCCTCTCTGCTAGATATTCATTTAGGAGGAATTGAGTAAATAAAAGGCTGGTAGGAAGTGATGTTCAACGTAATTGCCAGCCTCTGTGATCATTTCTGAATTATAGCTATCATTTGGAGGTGGTAGTAGTGGTGGGAGAAAGGCAGCGATTCTCTACAGTTTTCAGCATTGCTTCTCATTCCAGTCGCTGTCTCAGTGTTTGGTCAAAGAGAACATAAATACTTAATTTGATGGATGCGACCAGGAAACTTGTTTGTTTATTTCAAGTCTCCATGACTTGACGGAGGACAGAGCTGTTTTACCGTCCTTTTCAGTCTTATTGTCACAGGAGGGGCACCTGGGTGGCTCAGTAGATTAAGCATGAAGCGTCTGACTGGTGATTCAGCTCAGGTCATGATCTCAGGTTCATGATTTCAGGGTCCGGAAATCGAGCCCCGTGTCAAGTCCAATATCGGGCTCTGCGCTGGGTGTGGAGTCTGCTTAAGAATCTCTCTCACTTTGCCCCTCCCCATCCTTTCCCTCTAATAATAATAACAACAACAACGATAATAATAATAATAATAATAAATTCTTGTTATATGGGCTCGAGTAAATTTATTCCTTTGAAAGTCTTAGACGCTGAACAAAAAGCAACTTTTGATTTTAGAAAGTAAGCGCTTTACTTGGTGATTCCTTCCTGTGTTTTCTTGATGTGGGAGAGCCTTTGTGGGCAAAACGGTTTTATAATAAGCCTCCATTTAAAGATATTATTTTTGTTTATTTGAGAGAGAGAGTGAGTGAGAGCAAGAGAGAGCTCAAGTGGAAGAAGGGGCAGAAAGAGAAGCAGGCTCTCCACTGAGCAGGAAGCCCAATGCAGGGCTCCATCCAGGGACTCTGGGATCATGACCTGAGCCAAAGGCAGACATTTAACTGACTGAGCCACCCAGGTGCCCCAGTCACCCCCCATTTAATGTTAAGCAACAAATCTTTTCAAATGGGGACCCAACACACACACACACACACACACACACACACACACACAAATTTCCTATACATAATATCATGCTATAGGGGATGGTGGTAATATGACATTCTCTTGTGATTTTGCTGGTGAGAGAACATAGGCACCATGAAGGCCTGGGAAAGGAGTAGAGGCTTACTTTTCTATTTCTCTGGTCACACTGATTCTCATATTATGGATCCAGCATGTGCTTCACTGATGATGAATGGATGAAACAATATTCCACATTAGATCTATTCTCCTTGTTTTTACTTGAATTTTTATTAACAAAGAACATGCTTTTTTTAGATGATGTTTTTCGTGTATTGAAAATACGGTGTCAGTCCGCTTGGCCGCACTTCAGCTTATTACCTGATGGGAGGCAAGTCAAAGAAAATAAAGACACAGCAGTGGCTACAAGATCTTTCTCTCTCTTTCTCCCTACTATATAGAGATATTCATGGAGAAAATTAGGATCCAGACCCAGATTTGGATTTCTATCCTGCAGAAGATAGGATTCCCCCATGCCACGCCACTAGACAGGGCTTAGTGGAGGTCATGGTGACTCTCAGTGTTAACTAGGAAACCTGGTTGGTGGCTTTCAGGAACACACTGGCACTTTTGAGGATACTCATCATATTCAGTATGTTCAATTCCTACCAATTAATCTTTATGGAGTGCCTACTGTGCCTATGTGCAAAGGTGTAGGCTAGGCTTTGCAGGGGAATCAGAAGAAAATGCCCTCAGAGGTGTTTACAGTTTTGGTAGGGAGACAAATAAGGATAAAGCTTAGGCTACAAATGGCCAGGTTCTGAATGAGTGGCAGAGGTATCATGAGCTATGCGTGTTCAACACAGGGTTAGAATATCAGGACAAATTTCAGATGGCAGAGCTGAGTAGGAATGTCAAATTCTGGGGGAGAGTAAACGGTAGAAATCAAGGGACTAAAGGGTGGAAACATTTCAGTAGAGAGTTTCTGAGCAGCACATGAAGACTGTCTATCCACTCTGTATTTTCAGGGACAACTTTGTGCTACGGTTTAGTGGGGGCATTCTCCCAGGACGTCATGTCTGTAGGAATCTTGAAACAGATCCAGATGGGATGAAGACTGATTTTTCAGGCCTAGGAAATGAGCAACTCACTTATACAGACTCTGCTTAAATTTCAAATTATTTTAAAGTCTTGGGATACTTACTACCCATGACCAAATTCTTCTGGAAATTTGCTCATGCATCTGGCTGCCTGTGGGAAGATTCAGCTAGTAGGACTTGACACTTTCCCCATCATTTATTAAATATGAATTCCTTTGACCAAAGTAAAGTCTTTTCTTAATGAATACTGGTGACTTCCACATAGATATATCCTTTCATAGTTCAAGGAAAATTGGAAAGTGCTAAAGGAGTTCAGAGAAACACTAACGGAAATGTTAACAAATTTTGCCAGTACTCCTTGCAGGTGAAGGGTTATATAGATACATGTGCTCAAAGTGTGTTTTTCTGGGCAGTTTAACTCAAAGTTTAAATGCATGGGCCCTGCCATAAACATTCTGGATGTGAATCTCCATGATCAGAGTTTAGAGAATATGCACTTTTAACAATATCTCTAGCTGATACCTATGTACAGTAAACTATGAGATCTATCAAGTACAGAATTTACACAATGAAGTCTTTGCACTTAATTTACAAGGAAACTGGACTGGCCAACTGGCAGTGAATTATCGGATTAGCATCTGTGAAACTCAAGCTAACACATTCATAGCATCACAAGATGCCAGGTGTGGCTTGAGGTTCTTTTATAGATATTTTCCCTTTTAGTTCTCACAATACTGTTATGGGGGCAAGTATCTTATTTTTCCATTGTAAAGATGGGTAAATAAGCTCAGAGATGTCTGTGACTATCTGGACATCACCTAGGATTTAAGTGACAGAACTAGGATTCAAACCACAACATCCCAGTGGTCTCCATAGTGCCTTATGCTGGTTTCTCTCTGCCGCGCAGTGGGGTTCTTATATAGCTTCCTCGCTAATCATCTATTGTAGTATCAAGAAATCAATTTCTTTTTACCAGTAACAAAAGTAATACCTGATTAGGAGGAAAACTCTTCTAATGCCACATTGCATAATAACCTCACATCCTTTTTTTTGAACTGCCTCTGCCATCATTAGCATAGATATATGAAGTTCAGTGGGTATGTACTAATAGATACAAGTAGGAAAAAGGTAAATCTACACTAAAGATACTGAATTTAGCCCACATTTATTTTATGAAGGAAAAGGAGATGGGCAGTGAAGGGTAAGCTATGTGCATGAAGGATGATGTCCACACTAGCCATCCAATTTTCCAAACCTTATCAAACTCCACAATAAAGCCTTAGTTTGCAATAAAGCAAGGTGGATAAAGACAGGGCTCTGGAGTCAGATTATCCAGCTCTAAGTCTGCTTTTTGTCCCTAAAAGCTGTGTGACATCAGGCAAGTTGCTTATAACTCCTGAGCCTTAGTTCTACAAAACAGGAATAATGGCAGAGTTATCCTCACAGAGTTGCCAGTGAAAGTAGATGAGATGGTTCATGAAAACCGTGTAGGACAGTGCCCGACATACGCTAGCATGTGTCATCAGTGTTGGTCATGTTAAAAAAAAATCAGTCTCAGGGTCTGGACACAGAGGTGTTTGGTGAATATAAGGTGTATCACCCATGTTTCCCTCACTTTAGGGGCACAGGATCCTTTGATAGGTCCCCTTTCTTTCTTTTCATTTGTTTAAAGACTGGCCTATTATTTGTCATTTTCCTAAAATATACATTCTTGTTTAGAACCTGGATAGATTCTGCCCTATTCTTGGAAATGCTGGTATTTTGAAAAGAAGAGAATAAGGTGGGTGAAGGAAGACAGAGACGAGGAAGAGTCATAGTTCTAATTCCTGAGCATGGGCTGTCGCACGTGACTGGTCTCTTTCCCCCTCTCGTTGTCCTTGGCATTCACTTTCCACTTCGAGACACCTAGATCTTGGAGGCCACCAAGAATTGCAGGTCACCCTCGGTCAGCCACCCCCACCCACATCCCTCCAGCTCCCAACTGCTGCTTTTCCCTGGAAGTGGGTGTGAATGTAGGGGTGTTGGGAGGTAGGGCCCTTTTTTAACTTGGAACCTTTCAAAGCCAAGGTATAAATAATTGATTTGACTAAAGCAACTAAATTAGCTGTAACTTAACCAAAATGTATATCGATGGAAATGAGGACCTTTTGAATAAATTTGGTTTATTTCCCCTTCGAAAAGTAGAAACTTGAGCAAAGCTGCTCAATGTTGTGCTCACCAGAATCCACTTGGGAATCTTTTCAAAGCACATAGCCTTTGACCACTCGGTTTCCCCCCAAATTCTGATACTCCTCCTCTCTGCCCCCTGAAAAGAACCAGCCCTAAAAGAATAAGAAGCAGAAATGATGGTGTGTGTATGTGTATGTATGCATATGTGTATATTTTTGACACAAATCTTTCAATTCTCTCTGTAAAATATTGGAACATGATCAAAATTTTTTTTTTCTTTAAAACCTTTGAATGAATCTAGCTTTAGATAACTAGGTTTTGTTTTGTCAATGGCTTTTCTTTTCTTTCCTTTTTTTTTTTAAGAATTAGTAGCAGACTAGGGGCGACTGGGTGGCTCAGTGGGTTAAAGCCTCTGCCTTCAGCTCAGGTCATGATCTCAAGGGTCCTGGGATGGAGGCCCACATCCCTGCCGAGCAGAGAGCCTGCTTCCTCCTCTCTCTCTGCCTGCCGCTCTGCCTGCTTGTGATCTCTCTCTCTGTGTCAAATAAATAAATAAGATCTTTAAAAAAAAAAAGAATTAGTAGCAGACTATCTCAATACCTTAAAATTGTATCTAAAAACTGATATCTGTACTATTCAGTACATTTGGATTATTTTATTCTGTGACTGCTATTGTAAACAAACAAACAAAAAAACCTGTTCTTTCACATTCATGACAATTCTGAGTATAGTCAGCATGGGATTAAATAAAATATTTCTAACTGCTCCAGAATTCCTGTTTCTATGTATGCTATGAAAAGGTTTCTTGAGGGACTTTTATTTTCTGATTCTTTATCAATTTTATTTCTCTATGTATTATGTGGTGCATTGCTGCTATTATTATTGTTTATTTCTACATCACTACCGAAGACAGTATTGCATTTTCCTTCTGTAGATTTTTTTTTTTTTGTCTACCATGAACAATATCAAAGTTTAAATATTTATGGTAGGGATCATTTTAAGAGGTATTTTTCTTTCCCTCCTTAACACTTCTAATATGAGATGTTATAAGAGAACAATATGAGAAAGTTAAGACAGTATTTGTCTTTATTGGTGTTTTCATGCTGTTTTCTAGTTGATTTATATCATTATTTAATGCCAAAATGTGAGACCTGATAAAATAATAATGCAAAATGCTGTATGCTTGCTTGGTTTTTATTGTATCAATTTGTATTGAAAATACATAAAATATTTAAAAAATAATAATGCAAAAATTAATTGGGTCTGATGAACACTGGGGTGTTCGTCTCGACAGTCCTTGAGTAATTGTGTTTTGGTTCTGGGGACAATGCATTGTTGCTTTGGAAGAAATGAAAACTTGGTTGGAGGGAAGCTATAATATCAACTGTCACCTCTCACCCCCAAGTGTTTTCATTTTGTTCAAGAATCCCACAGAGGTTTTATGGGTTGTCACAGTGCTTGTTACTAGGCAGGGATTACTCAACAAGTATTTATTACAGACGAACAGACGATTTACCAAGTGCTTTTCACCTGCATTATTCAATATCATCCCCACACCAGCTCTGTGAAGTAGGAACAAAACGTCATGTTGAAATGACTAACAATTAACCCTGTAACTGATCAACAGTGGATCCTGATTCCAGTTTCTGAAATATATCTTCCGACAAGGTGGTAGGGCCTATGCTCAGAATTTTATGAATAATCTCTGTGATTCCCACACTAATTCTACAATGGGGTATTGCTTTCAGGGCAGGTCAAAGCCTGGTGAGATCCCGAGGTTTGCCTGACACCATGCAATTTGGGGCCCCAGGACTGGAACTGAGGCACGCTGGATCGCGAGACTGCATGAAAACTCCATGCCACCTCAGTGTCCTTTCTGCTGGCTTCTACAAGAAAACTCACCGCATATTCTCCACTCATAGATTATCCATTAGTCATTCTTCCAGCCAGCCATTATATACCAACATTTCTCAGCTCAACTGTGAAAGTTACTCAAGGCATGTTGCTGCTGTCCTTTCAGATGGGTTAAAAAGGAACCAGACTTGGGATCTTTTATTAAAATTTATTCTTGCCTATTAAAAAAAATGCTAAAGAAGAGGTTCTTTCAAGATCTCTGTAGCAAGGCATATTAGTGACCGTTTGTGCTAGTATATTGTCTCAGCCAAGGGAAAAGAAACCGACTTAAGCTGTGAAAGGAGAATGCAGCTTAATGATTACCACCATTTACCGTGCTTCTGCAGGTGCAGGCAAGGGGCATGGAAGGGCCCAGGAAGAACGCGAGACAAAATCCTTATCACTGTGATACTTACAATCCAGCTGAATAGACCGAATCTACATGTGTGTTCACTGCGTGTGTTGTATTCCACAGGAGGAACCCTGCTCTCACTTGGCATTTCATGTTTGCCATCTCCTGACTGCAGCTCTAGCTCCATGGCTATACTGAACATCTATAATTAGGGAATTTTAAATAATCAGAAAATATTTCTCCTTTCAGCCACTATAGAGGAACAGAGTTCAGGTTTATCCCCCCACCTGAAACCAAATAAACCAGACAACATATTTGAAACAGCAAAGGACAAGAATCCCTAAGGAATAGGACACTGAGAAGGTAAGGTCTGTGATTCCTCCAACTAACTGCATAGAGAGAGTTTTTGGGCGGCAGCTCAGAAAAGAGAAATCCAGGCTATAAACGTCAGACTCCTTGAATTCAGGAGACAGAGCTGTGAGTCTGGGGAGACAGATGATGGTGGCTGAAGAGAGTATTTGAAAAAGATCTGCACAGGCTTTCCTTGAGTATCCAGCTGAGTGCTGATCCTTGCCCACCTATGCAGAAACTAACCATAACTGGGGAAATGACCATCTCTGAAAGGGGTACAGAGAAAAATGCCTCATGCACCCACAGGGGTAAGTGTAGGGTCTGTTCCCAATGACCAGACTAGAAAGCAGATTACTCAGAATGGATTTACCTCAGTGGTGGGGAAAAATTAGCTTTACAATAAACAGAGTTCTGATCTCAATGAACAAAGCAAGACCTGAAAAGATCAGACTGTTTTCATGTGACTTAACTTTACCCCAGAATAAAGCTCAAGAATATTTAATATTTATGGAGATATCAATATCCAGCATCCAAAAAGGGAAAATTCACAGAGGCTGGCATCCAAGCAAAGATCACCAATCTGGCAAAGAAGCAGGAAAATACAACCATGAAAAAGAAGAAAAATCAATGAATCAAAACCTACCCAGAACTCACATGAATGTTAGGATAATAGACAAGGACATTAAAATAAACTTTTACGGTTTTTCATCTGTTAAGAAAGTCACATTAATTGACCTTATCAATTGGTGGCATGGATGTAGAAAAGTAGAAACTTTTGTACGTCGCTGGTGAAAATGTAAAATGGTACATCCATTTTGGAAGAGTTTGACAATTTTTTGAAAAGTTGAACATAGACTTCTTGTATAATCTAGTCATTTACCTCCCTAAAGAAAGCATATGTCTATACAAAGACTTGTATACAAATGTGTTATATTCATAACAACTTTATCTGTAGTTTGCAAAAACTTCAAAATAATCCAAAAGTCTGTCAACAAACGAAAGGATAAACAAGTTGTGGTATGTCCATATAATGGGCTACTACTCAGCAAAGAATAGGAAAAAAACTATAATACATATACAACAAAATGGATGAATCTCAAAAAGTTATGCTGAATGAAAGCAGTAAAAACAACAAAGAAAGAAAGTACCTATTTGTTGATTCTATTCAGTATATCATACTATATGATTTCATTTGTTTAAAACTTTAGAAATTACAAACTAATCTATGACAGAAATCATGTCAGTAATTGGGGGCAGGTAGAGGATTATAATAGGACCTGAGGAAACTTCTGGAGGTAACTAATTTGACTGTTGTTGGTTTCATGGTTATGTAGATATATCAAAACATGAAGTTATAAATTTAAACTATGTGCTTTTTATTATAAGTCACTTATGCCCAAATAAAGCCATTAAAAAACTAAAACAAAAGTAACAAGTAACAAATAAAATAAAGAAGGCTAAAAAGTAACAAACAAAATAAAGAAGGCTAAAAAAATAGTAATAAAATAATCATTTGAAGAAAATCAGTATTTCCAGCTATTTAACTCTTTATAAATTCATTCATATTTTTCCACTTGAGAATCATGTCATCCTCTTAGAATTCTTTTTGGTTATGTTTTCCATTTATAAGAGTGCATTAAATGACTACCAATATGCCTGACCCTCTAGGACAAGTAGTATTTGCCTTTTCTTTATTTTTCTGCTTTTAGATTTCTCATTGATGCTGGTCATTCTTCCTCTCATTTCTGCAGACATTTAGGCCTAGTATAGAACTCTTTTTTTTTTCTTTTTAGTTACAGATTTGTATATTGCCAAAAAAAAATCCACTAGCAAAATATTTATATTATAAGCTTCTAGATTTTGAGGCACTTTCTGATGTTTGGGTATATGTATTACATTGAGTGTATTCAATATATGTTCATTATTAAAGTCATTGATCATATTAATTAGGAGATGAAGGTCAAGAGCTCTAAATACATTCCCATAGGGGAAGAGAAGACCAATGGGAAAGCATGTAGAAATATAGATTGGTTTAAGAAAGCCTTCAAGTCATACAGAAAATAACTGTAACAACTTTTTTTTTAAAATTATTAAGCCAATAAGAATAATATGAAGCAATGGTTCTGAAACCTGGCTACATATTAAAATAGCATGGGAAGTTTTTTTTTTTTTTTAGATTTTTAGAGAGAAACAGAGCGAGAGAGGGAACACAAGCAGGGGGAGTGAGAGAGGGAGAAGCAGGCTTCCTGAAGAGCAGGGAGCCCAATGTGGGGCTTGATCCTGGGTCTCCGAGATCATGACCTGAGCTGAAGGCAGTCACTTAAACAACTGAGCCATCCAGGCGCCCCGGGAAGGTTTTTTAAAATATCCATGTCTGAGCTCTAATTTATACCAATAAACTCAGAATCTTTGGGAGTAGGGTTTGTTCTGGTAATTTTGTAAATCTCCCCAGATAATTCTTGTGCTACCAGGGTAGGTAAGAACCTTGAGTATAGTTGTATGGATTGCAGGTATTGGACTAGAAAGACTATCTTCTGCCATTTTCAACCTGAATGATCATGGGTAAAGAATTACAAAAGTGGCATTAACTTTGTACATTAGGGTCACCTGCAGAATTTTGCAGACTCCTATGGCTAGGTCCCTGCCCCAGCGATGTTTCTCTCAGTGATCTGAGGCACAGGTTGGGTGAGGGGTTAGTAGAAAAAGCTACTCAGGTGATTGTAATGTGCAGCCTGAAGGATGAACTGCTGTTCCAAAGATGGGAGGGGGTAGGTGGGAATCGGAGGGGAGATGGACCATGAGAGACTATGGACTCCAGGAAATAAACTGAGGGTTTTGGAGGGAAGGAGAGTGGGAGGAGGGGTAAGCCTGGTGATAGGTGATAAGGAGGGTACATATTGCATGGAATACTGGGTATTGTACATAAACAATAAATCTTGGAACACGACATCAAAAACTAATGATATATTATTGTCTGGTGATAACATAACATAAAAAAAAAGATGAGCTTCTTCATCTGTGATGTGGGGATAATAGCTTTTGCATGTACATGTAATACTTTAATGAAATAATGTATGTTAAGCACTTAGTATTGTTGTCTGGCTTATACTAAGTAGTTGATGAAAGTTAGTCATTACTTTTGCATTTTCTGAAATACCTAAACTCCAGAAAAGTGAGATCCATCCAAGAGAATGCCATGCCCATGAAGGTTTTGCCAAACTCTGGAAAAGTAGGATTTGTATATATTTTTTAAAAAACATCTAAACCCATAAAGGCCGTATGAAGGGATGTTATTTCATATAGAATAGGGCTGAGGCATAACGAGACTTTGCCAGAATTTCACAAGTGAACTTTATTCCCTTCGAGGAAGAAATTTATCTTATGAGAAAAACATTGGCTTGAAAGGGTACAAATCCAAGGGTTAAGGAAGATAGTGCGTTTGTACCCATGTTGAGCCTCACTCAGGAGCTGGTCGAAAGGCATTAGTTGATGAAAACACCCAATTTTTTTTTTTTTTAAGTCAGTCTTCTTGTTGTTCAGTGATTTTATTTTGGCAGTTAAATACGATGTTTTCCTATTGTGAGAGTAAAGTCCCTGAGAGCTAAATGATAAGCACTGCCTCTTAAGTGCCCACACTTGAGCACATACATAAAAGCTATGGCCGAGACTCCCTGGGACTTGATTGGGTTGGTTGCTCTACATCACTGTCGCATCAATAGCCATGTGCCATCAGTCATGGGCTCTTGCCGCCCATCCTCGTTTATGTACCTAGCCCTTCACTACCACTGTGTCTGTCTCTTCCCCTCACTGTCCATCCTCTTCAGCCTTTCTCACGGCCCAGGTGTTATCTTCTCAAGGGATTACTATGATATTGCAACTCTCCTAAGATCCTACATTCCCTTGCATTCTCATCAAATACATTTTCCATGTTAGAGGATTTCCAGTTGGGAGAATATTTTATTTTTAATTATAATTCCCCAACATTAGTATCCAGTGGGAAAACCCAATTACTGACAAAATTTGCTTCTCTAAAATCTCCTTTCAAACATTCATGGGTGGTTAACTTCCATTGGATATTTTAAATGACCTCCTGTTCTTTAGACTTGACATCAAGTGAAGATCAGACTCTTCCACTCTTAGAGATAATTCTAATCAATATATTCTGATATAATCAATTTTGGGGTTTTTAAAAATGCTGTGCCTGCATTCTAAAGATAATCACTAAGAGATTTAGAGCCCTATGAAAGTTCTGTTGATGTAAGTATTAGTTTGTTAGGGCTGTCATAACAAAGTGGTCTAGATAATGGAACTTAATTTTCTTACAATTCTGGAGGCTTGAAGCCCAAGATTAAGGTGTTGTTGGGGTTGGTTTCTTGTAAGGTCTCTCTCCCAGGCTTGCAGATGGCCACTTTCTTGTGTCCTCATATGGCCTTCCCTCTGTGCATCTGTGTTCTAATCTTCTCTTCTTATAATGACAGCAAATTGGATTTGGGCATACCCTAATGACCTGATTTTAGCTCAGTTATTCTTTAAACAGTCCATCTCCAAATATAGTCCATTCTGAGGTACCAGGGGTTAGAATTTCAACATGTGACTTTTAGGCAGACACAATTCAACCCATAACATTTGTACATATTCCAGTTGCTATTCAAACATGTGCAAAGGCAGTTTGATCAAAGTGCCTGAGGGACCAGAATGTGACTCTTATTTAAAATAATTTTTATGGGATTACCATTCAGCATTCTACTTGTCTTAGCCACTAGAACCAGGATTATATATATATATATATATATATATATATATATATATATATATATACATATATATCTACTTGTCTTAGCCACTAGAACCAGGATTATATATATAAATATATATATATATATTTCTCCCCCCCAAGGAAACAGGATTGTTTTTGAATGGTCATTGGTTCTTTCAAAGGAGAGACAAAGTATTTTATGGAAAATGTACTCCAAGTCTTATTTGCAGCTTCATGTTGGCATACATAGCACATTAACTCTTCAACACGGCAGAATAAAATATCTTTATTGTCAGCTCCACCCTAAATCATGTGCGTGTGAAGTTAGCTCCCCAATGGCATTTACAGCCACTAATTAAAACCAAATTCTCTCAATGTTCACTATTGTATGTCTGGGGGGAAAGATTTTTTGACCCTCTCATATTCTTGCATTTATTAGGAAATCAGTGCTTCCCCCAGGTACATTCTGGAGACCCACGAACTGACTTGCCATCCAGCCTGACCCTTCAAGGAAAGAGGAGAAGGATGAAGAAATGAAAAAAGGTAGCCATATTTTCTCCTCAGACATTATATTTGTCTCCTTCTATTAGATTTATTTTTGGCACATAGAAGTGCACATCCATATGGGGAACATTTTAAAATTGCTTGTGAAGAGTAGGCATATTTCCAAGAGGAAATGTAACCTTGCTTTCATCTGGCATATCAGATCAATGCACTGTAAAAGATCATGTTCTGTTACCTCATTTTTTTGAATTAGAATTAATGGCTCATTAGTCTTGATCATATCAATATTATAACACCACTTACATTTGATAGAAAAGGGAAGAAGGCTGATAGAGTGCACTTATTCCCTTTTACTCTTAACGAATACACCATGTGCCAGCCTCAGGGAAAACAAGCAAAATCATGGAGGCGGCCCTTTTCAAATAGGCCCCATTTAGGGCAATTGTGGACTCTTTTGTAAGAGGCTCTGGGAAGAAGATTTAAAAGGTTCTAAAGGTTGGTCACTTGGGACACAGAGCAGTGTTTTCCCTCACTTTAGGCAGCAGGCCAGAGTGGGGGGAACCAGACACCCTTAGCATTTCTTTGGCCACATGTTGGACCATATGTTGGAAACTGGAATAGCAGACATTAAGAATCTTCACTTGACCATCCCTCCCAGGAGGAATTCCACGTACAAAGGAGCATGTATTTCTGCAGGGCTCAGAGAGATAGGCAGGTTGACTCTTTTGAAATAAAGATAGAAAATATTGCAAGGCACCAGATGATATTGTTGAAGGTAGGCATCTTTCCTAATCCCTAAATTATGCCCAAACAAACAGGAACTAAATGGGCTCTAAAATTAAAGCAAAGAAAAATAGAGCAAAATAAAACAAAATAAAAAAAAACCACCTACCTTTATGGAAGAAGACACCAGTTCAGGAGTCCTGAACTCTGGCTGTACTATTGAATCTATCACTAGCTAACTGTGCGGCTGTAGGTAGTGGGTATTTTGTTTTTGTTTTTGTTTTTGTTTTTTGTCTGCATGGCACTTATTTCCTTTGAGACTTGTCCCCCCTCCCCACCCCCACGATTGGCCCAAGGATGAATACATGACCAAAACAGGGAAATTAGGGTCTTCCTTGGGATTTTGCTGGAACTGTCAGGAAAAAAACACTTAACTCTCACGGTTGCTATGAGTTGAAGGGATAATCTAAGCCAAGAGCTGCCAGTCTTTATCTTTGCCACATAAAGGCCACCTAGAGGGAGGCAGATGTGAGAAATTCTCAGAGAGAAGCAAGCTGTGTGACACATATCTCAATCTCTCAATGTTACTAGGCCTGGAATTCCTTTGCATGCTAGGAAATCTATCCCTTTCTTTTCAGTTGGGACTTGGCTACTTGGAACCTGGTTATTACATTTTGTATATTTAGATTTACCTCTCTGAGCTTCCTTTTCCCATCTGTGAAGGACATAGTCAATACAGTGGAATCTTATGTTTCATTCCACCTCTGAGCTTTGTATAACTCTAACTCTAAATGTCTTGACACAGAGGCACCTACTGGCTCAGAGGGTAGAGCACAACTCTTGATCTCCAGGTCATGATTTCAAGCCCCATGTTTGGTGTGGCGCTTACGTAAAAGAAAAATAAAATAAAATATTTTTAAAAATCAATCTCTTGACTTATCTTACCTAATAATTTGTTGTGATATTTGTCCTCCTAGATGGTAAGTCTCTTAGAAATCTCCTAAATCTCTCTCGGAAATTTCTTCCAATTATTTGGAAGTTATGATGATCACACCTGGGGTTAAATTTATCTCTATACTAACAATGAATGAAGTGTTTGATAAGAAAATTGATGGTATAAATAGGATCAGAGAGTACCATTTAAAACCCTTTTAAGAATACAGACAGCTTTTAGAAGAGGAGACATGATGAAAATCCAACATCTATTCATTAAAGTCCATCTAAGTGTTAAATATAGCTATTGTATCTACTTGAAAGCAATGAAATGGAATATTTTTCCTAAAAACTTAATTAATAATTAAGACTCGGCAATCCCACCAATTATTTTAATTCTCTACACCAATCAAAAAAAAAAATAGAGACAGAGTTCCATTACACAAATTTCCTTAACAAAATCTCCCTGGCTCACCCCCTTCGGTGGCATGACTGCATGCTGGCAAAGAAACAGGATTTGAGTGGACAGCAGTTTGCCTTAAGAAAAGGCACTCAAGAACTTAGGGGTGTTTATAAAGATTAACCGATATGATTTAAACAAAAATGAAAGGGCAGTATCCTGTGTTCAGGTTTCTTTCACTGCCTCCTGGCCAGATTTATTAACCTTCTATTAATAAATAGGTTCAGAGGGCTGAATTAAGAGGAGACTAATAAGTATTCTGTCCTCTCTTCCCCCCTTGAAGAGGCTCACCAAATGTTACTAAGCTAGTTTCTCAATGGACTCGAGTATAATGGAAACGTCCTTATGACAGTTCTGAAAACATGACATTGCTCTTCAGAATAGGCACAAAAGCACAGTAGCACTCAGCAATCATAGCCCTGGAAAGACATTGATTAGCTCACTTCACATCCCTTCATGATACTCAAGTGTTGCTTATAAAACGACACAGATCCCCAAAGTGGGGAAATGAAGGCTTTGATCAACAGCAGGGTTTAGAACTCATGACTTTTGACTAAGCCATTGTGGAGCCGTCTGGTGCTTTGCCTGGTCCACCAGCTCTCTCTCTCTGGAGGGGCCTCTCCTCCACCCCCTTCATCGTCCCCCCCCCCCCCGGGGTGCCTGCTTTCCCGCCCAGCATGGTGGTGACTCAGTGCTGTGGGTTGCCTTCAGAGTGGCTTGGCTGAGGCTTTGGAAGAATGGCCGCACTTTAGTTGCAGAGTCTCTAATGCATCATTGGGAGCCAGAGGGAAAAAGATAATCTATTTTCTAAAGCAGAAGTGACTTAGGAAATCCCTGATGGGGGAGCTCATCTCTGACTATTTTGGGAAGTGTTTTCCAGCAGTCATTTCTAAGAGCAGACTATGCGGTTTGAGGGCCTGGGCTGAAGGAATCACAGAAGCAGCGTCTCAGCAGTGAATGGATACTCACTCACGCGTTAGCCATTCCGGGTGGCTCTGAGCCAGCAGACATGAAGTCAAGTCACGGGGGTCCATTCCCACCATCATGTCTGGCAGGCTTCCTCTTCGTATGCAGAGGATGAATTCATCCAACAAACGTGAATTCTCTGTGGGGTGTGTAGCCTCCTGTCGGTCAGTAGGTATCAAACTTTGGTGTGAATCACCTGGGAGCTTATTAAATTACCAATTTCTAGGCCCCATCCCCAGAAATACTGATTCAGCAAATTCGGAATAGGATTTAGGAATCTGATTCCTATTCGAGTGGTTCACAAACACCCTTCTATCCCAACACCACTTTTCAAAGTGCTGTGGGAATAGTATAAATTCTTCACTGACAGTCACTCAGGATGGCAGAGTGGGGTCCAGCGGCCCAACATGTAACCGATGATGGCAACCCCCACAGAAAGCCAGACAGAGTGGTATGGCTCAGGGATCCAGAGCTGTGGAAGTTTGAGAGTATCGTGGGCTAGATTTAGTCATGAAGAAGTTTTACAAAGTATTTTAAAAGTAACTTGGGTTTTACAGAAAATCAGATCTGATCCAACAATTTCTTTTCTTTTTTTATTTTATTTTCCTTTCCTTTCCTTTCCTTTCCTTTCCTTTCCTTTCCTTTCCTTTCCTTTCCTTTCCTTTCTTTTCCTTTCCTTTTCTTTTTTTCCAGATGAATTGAACGAGATCCAGAGAGGTTGTTACTGGCCTATATTTACTCAGCTAAGACTTCAAGAGCAGGGACTGGAAGCAAAGACTTGTAATTGTGTCTACAACAGCCTTTGTGTGCTCTAGATGCCCTGGAACTGGGTACACAGGCCAGAATCCTATAAACATGACATGGGAGAAACATGGCTAAATATTAATGCTATTTTTAGATCTAGGTTACAAATCAAAGGATGATACATCAATAATTTTCAGTGACATGCAGAGAATTTTCCATATGGAAAGAAGTCTCTGCCAGATTCTAATCTATACATCTTCATCACTGACTTAGAGGTACACAGACAATATTATATTAGATAAAAATTAGTGAGTATGAATTATGTGCTTTGCTTTTTATATGAATTAACTCATTTAATGTCCTTTAAAAAAATCTTACAAGACAGAGAATATTATCCTTAATTTATAGATGGGAAAACTGAGACACAGAAGGATTAAGAAACTTGCCCAAATTGGCAGAACTAGTGGATGTGTGGATGCAAACCAAGGCTGTTCTCCTCCCCCACCCTCTTTCTATCACCTCCCTATAGAGGCGCTTGTGCATCTGCACATGATGGCTCCATGCTTGGAGGGATGGCAGAGTATTGAGTGACAACTTTAGGATTTTGAAAAAGTCCTGGTGGAATGAAACTCATGATGTCCTTTAATAGGGATAAATGTAAAATTCCACATTTATGTTAAAAAATTCATTTTACACATATGAGGATGCTGTCAAGATCTGGCTTAACCCAGTTCACATGAAAAAGACTTTGCCTTCAGTGGACTTTGCACTTATATAAATGAATAATGTGAAGAGGCTGCCAAAACACTTAAGCAATTTCAAGCCTAAATCAGAACACGGTAGATGAGTCCTACTGTGTAAGTACATATCTATATCTGTATCACTATCTCTAGCTCTATGTATCTATTTAGGCTCTACACTCAGCATAGAGCCCAGTGCGGGGCTTGAGCTCATAACCTTGACCTCAAAACCTGAGCTGAGATCAAGAGTCAGATATTTAACCAACCGAGCCACCTGGTTGTCCCTGGATATATTCCATCGTAATTAGAGTGAAATGGAAAATACACTGATCAGCATTTCTTGAAGGAGGCAGAGACCATCAGATCGATTTCCAAGGTGGATGTTTATGGGTTTGGGGAGCCCAGCATGTGTTTCCCCAAATATGCTCTCTTTCTCTTTCTTCCTCTCTCTCGTTAACAGCATGTTCTTTATGGAACTACCCACCCTCACCCCATTCTTTGCGGTCCTGGTGGAAATGTAAACCAGTGTCCTTGTGTCCCACAAGTCTAACTCCCAACCAGACTCTGCTCTATCCTTTAGGGATTTTTATCTTGGGTTGCGTGATACGTGAGAAAAGGAGGCCGGAGCACAGAAATTCTGACCCCAGCACCCACAGAAGGCTGTCTGTGTGCTCTCCCAGGCTGGCTCACCCAAACATCAGGCTGGCTCCCGTGTTTTTGAGGCTGACAGCTCAGTCTCCCCAGGTTCATTTGCATGGGTCATACTTCATGATCGGTCAGCTCACTCATTCAAAGAACATTAACGTACAGGGAACAAGACTGCCAACATTGAGTTCTCTTTTTCTTTCCTTTTCTTCCCTTTTCTTCTAACTCTTTTTGCCTCCTTCTCTTCCTCTTTCTTATTTTGGGATGTGCTAGGCTCCAAACTTGTGTGTAGGAGTGAATATGAACACAGCAAGCAACTCCTTAGCAAGTTCAGTAAAATGCAATTATGTGTTTGAACTGGTTTCAGTCTCAGGTCATGCGTGTGGCGTGGATGGGTGACGGCCTCAAGGGGCATGTGTCTGGCGTGGATGGGTGATGGATTCAATGGGAAAAGTGTCAAGAAGAATGAACCAAGAAAAAAAAAGTAACACTACAGGGAGAGAAAAGGAAAGAGGCTGATGATGATGACGATTCCCCATGTGCTGTTGGTTTTTTTGTTTGTTTACCAAACACGTTCCTGTTCATAGATTTTCCTCCTTGCTCCTTGTGACCTTGTTAAAGCAGGTGTTGCTGTCCCTGGTCTCTATGCGAGTATCCAGCAGTCTGGAAATTGTGACTGGCTCAAGGCCCAGAGCTACATGAGTGACACGGCTGAATCCCAGTCATGTCTGCTGACCGCCCACCAGCTCTTCCTCCCACCCCCTTTCCTTCCCCATCTTCTTCTTTCCCATCAGTCAGTCCCTCTGGCTAGGAATCTCTGTTAAAAATTCTTTTTGAAAACCTCCCAGTTTCCTTTTTCATCTTTGAGCATGCACTGTGCCTCCCATTTTGTTCAGCACCGATTGCAAACTCAACTTTGACTCATGAGACAAAAACCGCGAACCAGATTATACTGTGCATATTGTCTCTCTCTCCTGCTCTTGCTTTCCAGTCGGTGTCTCCTGGGCCTGGTTTGCTATTAGCGTAGATATACTGGGTGAACTGGGCCCCTCCTCAGTCACCAAGAACCTCTCAACCCACCGAAATGCAGGCAGCTGGGTCCTGGCCAGCTCTGGGGGAGCTGAACATGAAACCAAAATATGACACCACGCGCCCTGAAGGCTGAAAGAAAGGAAATGTTCTTCAGGATCCATTAGAGATTTTTCTGAGAGCAAAAGGCCCAGGAAAAGAAACAAACTGTTCTGAGTGGAGTTGGTTTTAAGTACCTGATTCCTGCTGTGAACAGTGATATGTGGTTGTTTTATAAATTAGCCACATTTGAATTCTTAATCACTATAGGTACACCAGGGCCTTTGATATAAGACTAAGTTTATTTTTCAACAAACAAAATAATGGCTCAACATTGGTGAGTTGGTGGGGTGGGGGAAGGGAGAGTCAGCTTTTTGAGGAACTATACCTGCTTCTCAAATAATATTCTAAATACCTGACAGTACAAAATAATGGTATTGATAAAATGAATAAATCCAATCCTGGCTATTTTATGTCAAATTGGTAGAAGAAAAATTTTCATGCAAGTGTGCAGAAAAGTAATAAACCTGCTTAAGGAACAAATTTAATGGTTCCTAAGCCTATATATTTCTGATAATTGTTTATACTTTTAATTTAATACTATTATTCCTAGCAGGAAGCTTGTTTTAAGTTGTACAGAACTTGGGATAAAACTGAAGTATCAGAATTTCCTAAAGGCGGTTTGCAAGGGATTTCAACAACAGTCAGCCACAGTTCCATCGTATTTGCTTCTTTGTTTCAAAGACTTTTTTTTTTTTGTAAACACATCTTGACTAGACCTTCGTCACTCCATTCTCCCTCAGAGATGTGGAAGGTGAAAAGGGAGGAGGGATGGGTCTTGAATGTTTCTATAGATTATTTTTTGGTTTATTGCTAAACGTATCTCCACTAATATAATTTATATCCATAAATTTTAGATCTAATTTAAAGAGTTACAACATCAGACCTTAACCTGATGGTATTATCAAAAGCCAAATGAGTGTTTGAAAGCAGTCTGCAGAGAGTTTCTAGCAACGGTTATAGGCAAGCACTAAGCCATCAAGATAATCATTCTCTGGATGCTGAGAAGTTAAAATGGGCTTGGCTAACTGTACCATCACACCTTCCCGTGCAGTATCACCTCTCCAGGCTCTCAGACGCAAAGTTCCAGAATTAAGTTTTACCAAGCAAGTTTGAAATCTGTTGGCAAGCCAGCGTGGAAAGCTCCTGCTACCATTGCTGAGGCTCTGCCCCTTCTGGGGATATATAAAACTCTGGGTCTCTATGGTTGCCAGGTCAGCACTTTCCAGGAGCACTTAGAAGCAGTAACATGCCCACCTCTCCATCAATGACAACCGAAAGCCCTAACTTGGTAATGGCAAGATGGGGAATGAGGCGGGGGCATGAGAAAGGGGCTCGGGAAATACTTTTCCAGAGCAGGTCAATATGAATGTGACGCTGCCTTCCAGAGAGAGCGGTAAAGCCCTGCCACCCAGATTCTGCCCCCTCGTGCTATTAATACTGCTGCCGCTCTCCTGTGCCACATGGTGATCAAGCACCAGCCATGCATTAGGCTCTGGCTGCAGCCGACTTAGACAGAGTGTCTGCGAGACGAAGCACTCCAAGATGTTCCGCAGGAAACAGCCCCACGCTGACACCGGGAACGGAATGGATGGTCTCCTCAAGTCTCTGTTTCTATTATAAATTAGATGCCTACTTAAAAAATGAGCGAAGTATAAATAATTTAAAACAAATCAAAGGCCTTTATTACCACCATCGTACCCAGACCTTTGAAGATAACTCGGCTCCCTAGCCCCTTGTCAGAGCCTTGCTCGGCTCCCCTCTCCTCTGTTTTTCTCATAATGACATGTATCCTAAGAAAAATAAAAGTGGAACAGACAGAAAAAGCAAATGTCAGTATGGTCATCCAGGCTAATGTCACTTGCCAGTCCCAGTCCCAAGGGAGGCAGAGATCCTTCTTGAGAGTTCATATCCAGTGGTCTAATAACAAGAGTCTGTCTCCGTCTTCCTCCCCAGAGGAACTATTGCTTGAAAACCAGAGTGGAAGATCCCAGGACAAAACCACCAGGGATCCTCTGGGAAAACATTTAAAATCAAGCATTCAATGGCTTGTACCTGTTACTGTTTCCAGCTCTGGTAGAGATGCAACTTCCTCTCCCTCCTTCCTTCCTTCCAACCTTCCTT